>CM055274.1:8265025-8280130 GCA_029237695.1 Conchocele bisecta | reverse complement strand
ACCTTCGCATTGTGATGACCCATCTCTGTGGGGCAGACAAATTGCCAAGGTCATGTTAAATGTGGCACGAGTGTGTTGCTAATGCTCCCTTATATCAACGCAATCCGTCAAGCATTAATAAAGTCATAGCATTATTACGAAGCTTGTACACACTTTTTAGTACACTTCGGACGCCGACAACGATGTAAAAAGATATTTGTGCCAAATTATTTCAAAATCCATTCACAGGTCAAAAAGATACAGAGCAGAAACAAATTTGATTTTGGCATTAGGCACAGGATACAGAGTGGAAACACTTTCAAACAGGTTTGACCTCCAACTGTGTTCTAGACCATGGACATAGGTCCATTGACGTAGGTCCATAGTCACTCATTGCGACACCGTCTCATTATAACATTTGTACCAAACCATTTCTAAATCCATTAAAAGGTTGGGAAGCACGAGTGGAAACAAATCTCAAACAGAACGACAAGACAGACCGACAGACTTACCAACCGTCTGACAAGCGGACTCACATATACCACCTGAAACTATATTTGTGGGGGTAAAATTATTAAGACATCTACCAGTGTTAAATGTTTTACTAATCATAAGGAAGCTACATACCAAGTTTCAGGTCTCTACCTATTATGGTTCAAATTGTTTCTCGAGTTACAAGATTGGTGACGGACAGAACGGACAAGGGTAACACTATATTCCCCCTCCACTATTGTGGGGAAAAAAACATGAACAAAAGTTAGCTGTTATCCAGATAGCCGAACAGAACATCATGTGAAATTTGGACACAAAATGTATGGCATTCCAACACCTACCACGGATGAGAGATTACCGTTTTTTTTCGTGCGCAGCCAGAACGTTTGCAAACGTTTCCGGTTGGACTTGGAGTTTTTTTGGTTGAGCCATTGGCAAACGTCGCCATACGGCCCATCCGGTTGCCGGTTCTTGTCATTGCCAGCATGGCACACCCTCTTCAGATACTTCACTGCCAATGACAGATTCATATTTTTTCTTTTCCCCGATGTTTGTTGTGGCAGTTTATTGTGTCCCACACCACCAAACAAACCAGCCTACAAACCAAAGGGAACAAACTTATAAATAGTTCCACAAAATACAAAATCATTTTAAGCGTCAAATGTAGGTTTCATTTAAGGTCAAGGATGTACATATGTCAGTATGTGTTGTAGAAAATAAGCCGGTTATTATATCCAGGTTTGGTAGCCGTAGGTGTCAAAGTGGCTGTTAACAGTTTTATCAAGTTACTTTTTATGATGAATAAAAAAAAATGAAATAAACATTGTACATCTGCTCGTCATAACGAACCTACATACAAAGTACCAGGGTTCCACACACTACAGTTCAGAACTTTTACGAGTTACAAGGCAAAATTGCCAAATTCTCAGTTGAGAAAATCCAAGACTCTTTGGTGGAATGAAAAATCCAAATAAACTTTGCGCATTTACCAAGTATCAGGGTTGCACATACTATGGTTTAAAAGTTTTACCACTTACATGACAATATTTCATTTGAAAAGGCAACGATCATTCATGACCCAAGGGTCAAATAAAAAATCCAAATAAACTTTGCGCATCTACTCATCATAACAAAGATATATACATGTAGTTTTGGGTCTCTACTTATTACAGTTCAAATTATTTATTAGTTTGGGACGAAGGACAGAAGTACTAAATGCCCCCTCCACTGTCCTGGTGGGACATAAACACCTTTTTCTGACACAGTATACATGTGCATACATGTATATCAAATATGAATGAGTGTAAGTATTAAGGTAAAAAGGTTTTTTACTTACAAGAAACGCGAGACATTTAAGTCCAAAAAGGGAGATAATCCATGCCCCATGGGTCGGATTTGAAATCAAAATTCATTTTTGATATCTACATTCTGTTATAAACAAAATATATCGAGAGTATGTAGCTCTTGTTATCACGATTTAAAAGTTATACATCTTATAAGGTAAATTTGCAAAGGGACATGCATGACGAAAACAATATACCCATTTTTCTATGAACAGTGTGTATAATAATATACAACCTTCAGTCCAAAGGCACCGGGTCTGACGAAGCAGTGAACGCCATCAAACTCTAGTTTAACCAGTCTGAAAAAAGAATAACAAAAAATGTTATGATCGCATTCATGTAAGAGGCATAACAATTGTTGATCATTTGTGTTTAACGGTTATCAACAGTTACAGGTATGGTCATTATAGGCCGGGCCAACTATTTAAACCAGAGATGAACTATAAAGCAATCTTATGCAGAGCTCTAGATAAGCAGGGTATTTGCTTAAATACCCAATTAAAATTTTCAAAAACCCAATAAAAATCAGAAGTAGTCTAGCAGGTGTTTACATTTAAAAGCAAATTACTCAATAATTGCTGTCTGTTGATTGCCAAACAGTAGTGTGATCATATTTTACCCAATTGAAATTTTGAAATACCCAATTGCTACAGAAATGATAGGGTAACAATACTCAATTACTAATTCCTTATCTAGAGCCCTGAGTATACTCAAAACAACAAATGTTTTGTTCTGACTACCGTTATGTGTTCATAAATTTACCATTTATTAAGATTTACCGATACTCTCTAAATTGCAGTCTAGCAAAAGTAACATGACATTTACTGGTGGCCTCAATGTACAAACTACGTTAACATTTCATGAACGATACAGTTTTGTTTCATTCAAAGATAATAGCCTTCAAAGTATATCAGCATATATATTTAGTTATATATAGTTTCAGTGTAAAATCTAATTATATTTCACTGAAATGTATTAAATAAATGACATCCTGTCACAATAAGTAAATGAAAAGAAAATTAGCATTGTAGCTAATTAGACTAACTTTAGTGTGCGCCATCATTCTATGCAATGTGAAGTAAAGGACAAAGGCTGATAAATTCATTAAATATAATATAAATAGATTAACCCTTACAGCGCAGGAAAGCAAATTGTCGCCTGCTTAAATTCATTTTTCATTATATTTATTACTGAAAAGAAAAACATGCTTTGACAGTACATGAGAATCATCACCAATGTGCTGTCAAAAGGTGTTTTGGTGTTAAGGTGTTTTTTTTATAGTTTTAGGTATATTTAATAAGTATATTTCCTGTATTTATAGGCCTTTGTCTGTTACTTAAACCTTAACTTAAAACTTAAACCACAAACAGCATGGTGTCAATATAACTAAAGGGAAGTAACATTTCAGATGCTTAATAATGTAAATTATAAACAACTTAACAAGAGTTTTCAGAAGACAACGAAGCACGCCAGGTGTTGCTTGACCTTTGGAAAAGATGGTCCATTTGCCAGTGTGCAGTAGAGGACCATTGAACCAATGCGTGTGTGAAATGAGAAGCAGATCCGACCAAGGAAACAGAAAATATGAGCCATTTACACGAGGGCTAAGGTTTTGTGATGCACCAAGTATGTGACCTTGACCCTCAGCTATGCGGGGGCAGCACAGGCATGAATTTGTCGCAGCCCGGTAGAGGACCTTTCAAGCAATGCGTGTGTGAAATATGAAACAGATTCGAGCAAGGAACGGAAAATATGGATCATTTACCCCAAGGGTTAAGGTTTTGTGACACACTAAGTATGTGACCTTGACCCTGGGACAAGGGGAGTGGTGGGGGCGGGGAATGAGCGTGAATTTGTCAAAGGTAGGTAGAGGATCCTTGGGGAAATGCGTGCGTGAAATATGACCCTGGGCTTAGCGGGGTCGGCACAAGCGTCGATTTCTCGTAGGGCGGTAGATGACCGTTGAGGCAATGCGTGTGTGAAATATGAAGCACATCCGGGAGAGGAAACAGAACATATGGGCCATTTACCCGAGGGTTAAGAGTTTGAATTTGTTAACCCGCCAGGACGGATGGACGGAATCATACAACGCCAGGGGAATGCCATAAGCACCCCTTCCTTCGGAAGGTGCGCTTTAAGCCTTATAAAACAAGAATTTTGCCACGGAAATGGTGTTGCACCTGTCAATACAGTTGATAGTAACATGCTCATGTTAAAAAAAGGCTTTAGTGTTTCCACAACAATGTGACAGTCAAAAAGATCAAAGCTGTGTTAATGGCGGCATGATGTAGAAACTACAAACTGTTCGACACAAAAATTATGGTGTTTCTGCAAAAAAGTTATCTTATTGGTGACACGAGTGTGATCCTAATGCTCACAAAAATCAAGTGTCCAAATATTACATCTGTCAGTCACGTAATATTAAACTTATAGCCTGATTACAAAGCTTGTGAGAACAAACTTTTGTAATCAAAACATTTTTGCAAGATCGACCAATTAAAACATAGTTAACATGTAGCCATGTCCTGACCGCTGCTGCTGCGCCCGCCGGGACATACAAGGTGAATCCATAATATGCCGCGTTTTTCAAACGTGCGTATGAAAATAACACTAATTAACATTAAACAGTGTTTTCTGCAGGAGTTTAGGAAGTGCATATCATTTGAGTTCTAATTATTAGTAATGTGTATACAGGACACTGAATTTAACATATTCAAGTATTGTACTTGCATTGAAAACATAATTATTGTATTCAATATTACAATCACCTTACATCAAACAGGAAACACTGTTATAGAACAACTGTCAACAACATTTACCCTGCTTTGTTCAAATCCATTTCACAGATCATCTTTTGAGAGAAATATTCACAAGGTTTTTTATCAAAAGCGGGTGTACTAGTATAAACGGCGTTTATCTAATTATTGCATCTGTACTATAGTGTTTATTTTTATCAGTGAAAACATGTGCATCAGGTGGCCCAATTGAAAGGTGTACACACTTGAATTTTCAATAACTTAGTTGTACTGTTGATATTATATTTTGTACAAGAAACAATAGCTAATGTTACACCTTTGGTGAAAGTTTTAACAAGAAACGAGGCAAAGCCACGAAGGCCAGGTTTTTTCCAAGCATAGACACTTGGATAACATAATTATACCCACTTTTTGTAGACTAGATGGCCGTGGCCTGCATGTCGCGCCTTGGGGCGAGGCATGGACACTAAAAAAATAGATATAGTAGATGGAAAAACTTTAACCAAAAAACTTTAACCGGACACACGGACGAACGGACGGACGTATGCCAAAATGCCGACGATATCACGCTTTCCGCAAGCAGGTGTGACAATGATGATAAACACCCATGTGAAGTATCAAGGTATTGGGTGAAGCAGTTGCAGAGATATAGTACACGAAAAATCTTTAACAAAAAAATTCAAAGTAATTTGACCTTGACATTGGGCACAGGATCACACTTTCCGCAAGCAGGTGCAACAATGATGATAAACACCCATGTGAAGTATCAAGGTATTGGGTGAAGCAGTTGCAGAGATATAGTACACGAAAAAACTTTAACAAAAAAATTCAAAGTAATTTGACCTTGACATTGGGCACAGGATCGCGCTTTCCGCAAGCAGGTGCGACAATGATGATAAACACCCATGTGAAGTATCAAGGTATTGGGTGAAGCAGTTGCAGAGATATAGTACACGAAAAAACTTTAACAAAAAAATTCAAAGTAATTTGACCTTGACATTGGGCACAGGATCGCGCTTTCCGCAAGCAGGTGCGACAATGATGATAAACACCCATGTGAAGTATCAAGGTATTGGGTGAAGCAGTTGCAGAGATATAGTACACGAAAAAACTTTAACATAAAAATTCAAAGTAATTTGACCTTGACATTGGGCACAGGATCGCGCTTTCCGCAAGCAGGTGCGACAATGATGATAACCACCCATGTGAAGTATCAAGGTATTGGGTGAAGCAGTTGCAGAGATATAGTACACGAAAAAACTTTAACAAAAAAATTCAAAGTAATTTGACCTTGACATTGGGCACAGGATCGCGCTTTCCGCAAGCAGGTGCGACAATGATGATAAACACCCATGTGAAGTATCAAGGTATTGGGTGAAGCAGTTGCAGAGATATAGTACACGAACAAACTTTAACAAAAAAATTCAAAGTAATTTGACCTTGACATTGGGCACAGGATCGCGCTTTCCGCAAGCAGGTGCGACAATGATGATAAACACCCATGTGAAGTATCAAGGTATTGGGTGAAGCAGTTTCAGAGATATAGTACACGAAAAAACTTTAACACAAAAAATCCAGGTAATTTGACCTTGACATTGGGCACAGGGGCCGCACGGTTGGGGGTTAGAATGAAAATATGGATGATGATAAACACCCATGTGAAGTTTCAAGGTAATGGGCGAAGCAGTTGCAGAGATATAGTATAACGAAAAAGTTTTAACCAAAAAACTTTAACCAGACGTACGTTAAAAAGTTAACGTTGAAAATGGCTAAGTCAATTACGTAGAAATAATAGGTGAAGGTAAAAAAATGGTCACATGTTGGATAGTTGTATGTGGTAGGCACCCCTTGGTTATGAAGCTGTGAAAGTTTGATGGTCCTAGGTGGTACAGTACCAAAGAAATGGACTTAAACACGAAAACTTAACATTGTAAACGCGAAAACTTAACATTGAAAATGTCTAAGTCGACTGCGCGGAAAAAATGGGTGAAGTTAAAAAAAAAAGTAACATGTTGGATAGTGATAAGTGGTGGGTACCCCTTGATTATGAAGCTGTGAAAGTTTGGTGGTCCTAGGTGGTACAGTACCAAAGAAATGGACTTAAACACGAAAACTTAACATTGTAAACGCGAAAACTTAACATTGAAAATGGCTAAGTCGACTACGCGGAAAAAATGGGTCAAGTTAAAAAAAAAGTAACATGTTGGATAGTGATATGTGGTGGGCACCCCTTGATTATGAAGCTGTGAAAGTTTGGTGGTCCTAGGTGGTACAGTAACAAAGAAATGGACTCAAACTTAACATTGATTGTGGACGCCGCCCGCCGCCCGCCCGCCCGGCTTTCGCAGGTGCTGACGTTATTACCGATATCGGCATCATTCTGCCTCAGGAATATGTGCAACGGCGCTCTATGAAATATTTATGGTGCATTACCTACCGTTTACAAACACTCTAAAAGGCCCCGATAGATGTACACATTTTGTTGTCGAGATGAACCGTTAAGCGGTTGTAAAGTTGTATACAATCTAATATTCATTAATCAAACAACTACGAGCATTACTTCTAAGTTCTATAGCAATCCACAAAAGCAGAACTGGCTATTTACAGAAAAATTAATATTCAGACCTGGTGCCAGGTCTATTTAACAACAGTTTAATCGAGTATAACAGGATTCAGCTTTCAAGTATCATCAGGTCAAATGTACATGAGGGCCAAACAATGTAGGGCGAAACATAATTGGTGAATTACCCGACCAGCAAAACACATATCTAAACAAGAATTGTTTTAAGACACTGAAGCGTGTCTGGTGGCTGAAAATATAGGCCATTTACCCGAGCATTAATGATTCACGATCTCCAAGTATGTGATCTTGACTCGGGGCTCAGTGGGGGTGGCACGGGTGTGGATCTGTCGAGGGCGGTTGAGAATACTTGGAACACATACGTGTGTGAAATATAAAGCATATCGGAGCAAGGAAATTTACACTACCTTTAAGGTTTAGAATTTTTGAACAAGCCATTATAAAGCATGGTGTGCTGGAAGTGTTGACTTATACCATACCTTTCTCCACTTCCTCTGTTTTTCCCATGCCAATGGCTCGCATTTCTATGAAATAAAGCATCATATAGTTTTATTATTTGCTAAGTGGATAATGGTGACACATAAGATTTGAAACAAGAATTCCACCACAGAAGCGGTGACACGTATAACATACGTTGTCTGCACAAAACAATTTTGCAGCAGTATTTTTTGCAATGTTTCTGCATTACTTTGGACATGGACAGGAATATCAAGGGGTATCGCATTAATTAACACACTTTATGCTAAGGATATGTAATTTTGTTTGGGGAAAATCCTAAATATATTCTATGTCCTTCCCAGTATGATGCAGACAACAACAATGATGCCAAAGATGATGCGTAAAAACGTGTAACAACAGTCAAACATAGTGCTAAAGCAGGTATGACAACAAGAGTTGTCAGAAGACAACGACGCTCACCTGTTGACAACCTTCATCCAAACGTGGTATAGTTATAACAACAAGAACTGCGTCTGTCGAACGCGGATGCCACCGGCGGCATATTGAAGAAACTGTGACAAACGGGTGAACCAAAAGTGTTTAAGTCTTTTAAGTAGACAGGTGAAGGTCAAAGAGTGAAGGTCATATGTAGTATGGCAAGGCAGGTGTAGCATACATGCAAATGAATGAAGTATTGAAATATTGAAGCAGTTAAGCAACTTGTGTAGATGCTATGGCCAGTTTGAGAAACTGCTACGAAGTGGTTAACCAAAATTGCTAAGTATTTTCAGCAGCCCTGTGAAGGTCAAAAGGTCAAGGTCATATAAAGTATGACAAGGCAGGTGTAGCACACATACCAATGAATGATGTGTTGAAATATTGAAGCACTTGAGCAACTTATGAAGAAGATATGGCCAGTTTGAGAAACTGTTACGAAGTGGTTAACCGAAAGTGTGACGGACTGACTGACGGACTGACGGACGGTCCGAACACTATATGCCACCCGGCTCTTCGAGACCGGTGGCAAAAAAACATGTTACGCCACAGAGGCCTTGATAAGCAATCAAAAAATCTGAAAACCAAATTAAAATCCCTGCGTATCAAAACCCAATTAAAAAATTGGTCGATCGTGTTGGGAACGGCCAAAATGTTGACCCTGTGAGTAAAGGCCACTTTGGTCTGTTCCCGTGACTGGCCGTTGTTCACAGTTTTTACTGTATGCAATTGGTTTAACAAGAGCGCCAGAGGTCGCAACATACGCCCTTCGAGGCATGGATAAACAAGGATACACATATAGGTAGTGTGCTAGGATGCCAGGGGCAGATAACTCGTCTGAGAGTTCTTAAAATAAATAGTGTTCTCCCTCGTGTCATCACAAAGTTGTATGACAAATATGGTTAAGATATGCCAAGTAGAACTTGAGTTATCGTGTGGACAAGGATACCCACAAAGAAAATCTTTTTTGAATGCCAGGGGGCTACTAGAAAATCACACTCGCTCTATTTGATGGTAGGGCTGTATACCGAATATGAAAAAAATCGGCCAAGAAATGTAGAAGTAGTTCGCTGGACACAGAAAATTGTATATTTTCAGAGGCGAAAAAGGGGCATAAATCCGGATGCATCAGTGGGACAGTGCAAAATATATCGGTATGCACTCTTCCACTTGATAATAGCGCTGTATACCGAATATGAAAAGAATTGGCTGAAAACAGTAGAAGTAGTTCACCAGACAAGGAAAATTGTATATTTTCAGAGTCAAAAAAGGGGCATAACTCTGGATGCATCAGTGGGAAAGGGAAAATTTTACGTTAAGCACTCCTCCTCTTGGGCCAAGCGTTCGGTCATGTATTTGTTACAGCATGATAGTGGGTGATCAGATGAATGCATATATGAAATATCAAGGTGTTCACTGTAAAGAAACAGATGTTTACCCCAACATTAAGTTTGTGGATTTTATGAACGCCCAAAGTTTTTTACCTTGACCAGTGGTAAGGGGAGGGTGGTGGGTCATGGATTCGCTACAGCATGATAGACCGTCATCTGAGGGATGCATGTATGTAATATCAAGGTGTTCCAATGCAAACAAATAGAAGTAATAACATTTACCCCAACATTAAGTTTGTATGGTTAACAAACCTGTTCGCAGTTGTCCAAAGTCACCGCGTTGTTTTCTGGATCAAACTCAACGGCCCTGTGCTTATGGCGATCGCAGCCTTTCGGAAGCCCGTCCTCCATGTTTTGCGATGAACACTCAACTAAAGTTGGCTGTTTCGACACAAATATGAAGGTTAAAAGGTCATGTGAATGGAGGCATTAGTGTGTTGCAAATGCTTACATGTATCAAGTGTCCAAATTTTGAAGCAATCCATCAAGTAGCATTGAATTGTGTTACGATGATGAAGAAACTTGTAGAAACTGTTTGACGTAAAATAAATAATCCAAGAGTTTGCTAAAACATTTGCACAAAAAATTGAAAGTAAACTAGAAAATGTGTTTGTAGAACATGGATGGCCTACCTACCGCTTTGATAATACACAGGGTAAAGTCGACTTGATGGTCAAATAAATTCTAAAAACATTGCACATCTAGTCATCATAATAACAAAGCTACATACCAAGTACCAGGGTCCCACATACTATGGCTTAAGTTTTACGAGTTACAAGGCAAAATTGTCAAATTACAAGTCGAAAGGCAGGAGATAATCCATGACCCGAGGGTCAAATCAAGACCTTTCAAGAAAATGAACTTTGTGCATGTAAGGTAGCATAATCGCGACACACCAACTGCTCATGACAAACATTTGCACTGAGCAATTTCATACAGTTCATACATACAGATATAGAGAACAAAGTTACATAGCTCATACTAAGCTGTTCAGCTTCGTTAGGCCCATTTCTTTTTTAGAGTAAAGCCGGTAATTTGTATTTACCCGGAATCCTTGCATCAAACGAAAGTTTTTTTAATTGATACTTTACTCGTGCAAGGCATTGTGCAACCACGAACTATCGGTACCTATTTTACAGCTGGGTGAACTGGAGCAGTGTCGATAAAGTGTCTTGCTCAAGCACACAACACACGCTGCTAGTCAGACTCGAACCCATGATCCTTGGATCAGTAGTCCGACATGCTAACCACTACGCTACGGTGCTCCACTAATTTGTAAACCCATTCTGATGATTCATCAGTTTACAAGAGCGAAAACAAATTTCCAACAGGTCAACATTGACCTTGATCTCGAATGTAGGTCCATGCCCATTGATAGCAACACACCGTCTCATCATGACAAACATTTATGACAAATGATTTGAAAATCTATTAGATAGAGTGGAAGTGAATTTCCAACATGTTTGACCTTCAACTGTAACCTTGGACGTCACGTATTACCTTGGTCACTGATTGCGACACGCCGTCTCATCATGACAAAAATTTTGTGGCACAATGATATGAAAATCCATTCATCGTTTTAGATATAGAACGGAGACAAATTTCCATATATAGCTTGACGATCAACTGTGACACACTGTTTCATCACGACAAACATTTATGGCAAGCCATTCATGGGTTTATAATGTATAGAGCGGGAAGATTTTTCAAATAGATTGGACCGATTGACAAGCTGTATACCCCCTCAAACATTTGTTATCGGATCATGGCAAATTAGAACTCAAGGCAACAACCACATACATGATTTTAGACAAACACGACAAAAACATGTGACAGATCGGCAGATTTATCATAAAATGAAAGATAACTATCTGTGGAATGCATGCATGAAATATCACAATGTTTTGTTGAAAAATTGAATTGACATATGAAGATGGAATACGTCTTAGTTCAGCAAGACATTGATATAAATTGTATGAACTCACATACTACACAGACTGTGGTATCAATGGCTCATACTAAGATGATTACTAACCTCAGGCATGTCATCCCAGCCGAAGGTAACATCGACATCAACAACCGGATACGGCATCATAACAGGCAACTTGCAGATAGACAGAAATTACATGTATTATCATATGAATATCTTCAGTCAAAAAAAAATCATAACTCCGGATGCATCAGTGGGACAGATTTTTTAACGTTATGAACGCATGCACTTGATGGTAGAGCCGTATACCGAATATGGAAAGAATCAGCCAAGTAGTTGGCTGGACAAAGAAAAAAAATATATTGTCGTGTATTCACAGATAATTACGTTACACACTCCTGCACTTGATTGTAGGGCTGCATTATCGAATATGGAAAAAAATCACCCAAAAACTGTGAAATTAGTTGACAAGGTAAATAATCAGGCAGACACTGTCAACACTATATATGCAACCAAAAACTAGGAAACTGGCACAAGACAAGACGTGACTGAATGGCTGTCCAACAAAAGATTCAATTGCTGTATCCTCACCTTTTTTGGCTCCATACTGGTGGTCACCGTCACGGCTGTTTTGAGTGTTGTTCCGCCCTGAAATGAAATGGAAACTAAGCTTGAATATGTGGCTTGTCGACACACTGTGAGAGTACATGTTTTATGGAGTGTCAGAGGACAGCAAGTATGCGAGCTTGATCTTGGTTTTGGTGAGGGTAGCATGGATGTGGATTCAGCACATGGTGGTACAGGACCCTTAGAGCAATGAGCAAGTGAAATATGAAGCAATTACGAGCAAGGAAACAGAAAATATAGACCATTTACCCGCGGTTAAGGTTTGGCAACGTACCTAACTTAAGTGCGAGACTATGACCCTGGGCTTAGTGGGACGTGAATTTGTCACATGGCAATGTTTGTGTGAAATATGAAGCAAGTCCGAGCAAGGAAAAAGAAAATATATTTGGATTCCACAGACATGTACAATGTATAGTGGTATTGGCAAAATATGTAGATCCGGATGAGCCGGCTCGTGCAAATAATATTGAGATTTTCGAGAACAACTAGACATTATGTTTGTAAAACATGGATATGCCCCCATGGCATAATTGAGTAAGGAAAGATTGTGTGTAAAGAAAACTTGAAATTACATTATTTGAAATTGTCTAAGTGTTTCATCTACATTTCAAAGGTCAAGGTCATGTTATTGGTGGCGTGAGTGTGTCGCAGATACTCAGGTAAAGCATGTATCCAAGTATTGAAGGAATTAGTGAAGTAATGTTGAAGATATGACATGCTGGAGAAACGGGGACAAAACTTTTCGACATTTCGACGCAAATGTACACGGACGTACGGACAGGCGTACAGAACTTCAGGAGCAAAGCTATCGCATAGGGGGCATAACAAATATGTACAGTTCATCAAAACATACATTTCTATTTGAAGGTAATGGCGGAAAGTCCGTCTCATTTAACACGAATTTCATTTCAGTTTCTGGCTCAGTGGGGTCACCTGAAAATACAGAAAAATGTAACAAATCTCTATAGTGAATACATAAAACAAACAATACCCTGGGGCTATATCTATTTATTATGAGGCCTGGAAAGGTAATAAAATTATATTATGTAAGTTAGGACTAGTCTAGCAGAGCACTGTTGACGGCACGCAATCGTGCCAATCACAATATACCAAAATGCTAAGTCGAAAAGGCGGAGATGACCCATGATCAGGGGTCCAATCAAATTTCAGGATACACATCAGATAAACAGTGAAAACCATGTTTGATTTTACCACCTCTATCACACTTTCGTGCCATTTATTTATGTATAAGTTACCCTACTAATGGGTTAAGAGCTGTGTCTACCATGTTCGCCATTCAGTTTCATCTGATCAGATAGACATAGATATGTCCTACACTCCCGTTACAGACAACATAAATAATAAATGACTAGAAATGTGGCCTGTCGGCACACGAATGCCCCCGCTGGCAGCCAAAGAAAACGAGGCATATTTGATTATAAGCCATTTACCCGAGCGTTAAGGTTTCGAACGCACCAAGTCTGTGACCTTGACCCTGGGCATAGTGGGGGTGGGACGAATGTGGATTTGTCACAGGGCGGTAGAGGAGCATTGGAGCAATGCGTGTGTGAAATGTGAAGCAGATCCGAGCAAGGACACAGAAATTACAAGCCATTTACCTGAGTGTTAAGGTTTGAAATGCACCAAGTCTGTGACCTTGACCCTGGGCTTAGCGGTGGAGGGACGAATGTGGATTTGTCACAGAGCAGTAGAGGACTATTGGAGCAATGCATATGTGAAATGTGAAGCAGATCTAAGGAAGGAAACAGAACTTATAAGCCATTTACCCGAGCGTTAAGGTTTTGAACGCACCAAGTCTGTGACCTTGACGAATGTGGATTTGTCACAGGGCGGTAGAGGACCATTGGAGCAATGCGTGTGTGAAATGTGAAGCAGATCCGAGCAAGGAAACAGAAATTATAAGCCATTTACCCAGCGTTAAGGTTTCGAAAACACCAAGTCTGTGACCTTGACCCTGGGCTTAGCTTGGGCAAGGGCGGACCAGACTGTGTGATTTGTCACAGCGGTATAAGAGCTTAGGTTTCAAAGACCAATTGTAGCCCAAGCGGGTAGTGTGTGTGTGAAATGTGAAGCAGATCAGAGCAAGGAACAGAAAGTTTAAACCATTTACCCAGCGTTAAGGTTTCGAAAGCACCAAGTCTGTGACCTTGACCCTGGGCTTAACGGGGGCGGGACGAATGTGGATTTGTCACAGGGCGGTAGAGGACCATTGGAGCAATGCGTGTGTGAAATGTGAAGCACATCCGAGCAAGGAAACAGAAATTATAAGCCATTTACCCAGCGTTAAGGTTTCGGGACGTACGTACTACGTACGTCCGTACGGACGCCGGTAACACTATATGCCCCCCTCACCATTCGGTGGCGGGGGCATAATGAAAAAAAATCAAATAATAAAAAATAAAAGTTAACATTGATATAGAGACATGATATGTTAGTCTACTGATCAGACTGCAAAGTAGACTAACAAGTTCGTTTCTGAACGTTTTCTTTTCTAATCCGACATTTTTTTAAGATCCTTTATGCATTCCGGAGATTTCCCGGTAGTATACAAATGACGGACTGTGGATGAATTGAAAATTTCGTACTTGCTGCAGAAACGAGGAAAATATGGATGATTAATCATCTGATAAGGACTTTTATTTCATTGGGTATTCGTTATTAGTGTTCAAACATACTTTACATGCCAATAATCAGACCGTGAATGTCATTTTTCATGAATAATCGACCATTGTAAACCATTGTAAAATCCGTAATGGTTTCCGACTCAGGGTCGTATGGAACCCGAGCTTGGCCATAAATGACAGAAAAATGTACAAAAAAATAATTATTTTGGCACAAGCTAGCAGGTCTAACTGCAAAGATGCGCAAGCTGATCTGCGGTCTACGCTGGTCGCATATGGTGTTAAAAAGTTATGTATATACAAAGTATCCAATGTAAAACTCTTCCACGAGCTCGCATGTGCCACGGCCACGCTCCTAGCTGCATGTGTGTTCCTTACATCAGGTCTAGGAAACTCCCTGCCCTGGATGATGATCGAGAGAAATTCTCTTG
>CM055274.1:8243940-8264525 GCA_029237695.1 Conchocele bisecta | reverse complement strand
CCAAGAGAACTTACCTGTATACAATGTGGAAAGAAAATCGTGGCAACGTACAATGCAATTTAGATGATACACAACAGTATCACAACCTTAGATCAGGTAGGATCTGTAGTAGAAATAGAAAAAGAATGTGTTTACCTTTGTCATCAAAAACTAGTATATGTACTACCGGTACTAACAATATTCAGATTCCGTCATTAGAAATTAATAATTCCGATCTGTTTAGTAAACCTTCCAAAAGGTCAGTTGTTAAATATTGTATATGTAAATGCACTGACCGGAATTGGAAGCAGAACGGCAATATGGTTGAATGTCAATCTTGCCGTCGGTGGTTTCATTATAAATGTTTGAAACTTCCTAAAGTAAATAGAGTATGTAAAAAGTATATTAATTTTGAATGTGGCTTTAGCCCATGTTCACAAGTAGGTATTCTGAAAGTTAAAAATAAGGTTTATCATGTGCCATCTCATATTACTAATGCAGATAGTTTGTTACAATCCTCTCAGACATTGTCAACGAGTACTACTGATAACATTATTACGTCGCCTGCAAATGAGGATGAACATGGTTTAAAATGTGAAAATTCAATTCGTTCTAACTTAATAGTGGACACACATGCCAATGTACACTCTGCAGAGGTACACGACTGTTTATCATCACAAATTAGCATTAAGCACAACAAAATGATTGAGTTAAATGGTAATGATGACAGTGCTGTATCTGCAAATTACATAAGTACGTGTGACCCGACAGTTGATATAAACTCTAAGCATGTCACTGATGCACAAGTTGTTGAAAGCTCAGATTGTGTGACTGAAGACACTAGTGAAAAACAACTGAACTTGAAGAAATTTTGTGATATTTGGAAATCATCGCATTGGTTAATGTCTGGTACTAGGAGACTTTATGATTCTTTTGATGACAACGAATATGCCAGTTTAAAGGAAAAAATAAACAAAAATTTGCAGTTTCTAAATGGATTTCCGAAACATAAAAAAATTAGTCGTAACCTTGTCAATTTATTACAAAGAGCTTTAGATGACATTACCTCATACAAGCGTACAATCGGATGCACTTTGGTCAATAAATCTGTATGTGACGATCAATCAGTCAAAGCTGAGCAATCTATGCTTCTTGATGACGACACCATTCAGAACAATGTGCATTGTGAACAATCTGATATTGACATATCTGATGAAACTGTTTTGGGATGTCCTATATCAAAATCCACTGTATCAGCTATATTAGAAGTTGATATTCCGGACAAATATTTCACAAAAGATATATCGAGTAAATACACATTTTCAATTAAACCAGTAGATTGGAATAGGATTTATGATACACGGAAAGGACGACAATTAAAAAGAGATGTGTGGGAATCTGTATTTTTTCAAGGCATTAAATTAAGTAATCCATACTGTTGTTTCAAAGTCACTCGTTCGCAATTAAGTTCAGCTAGTAGGCGTAAAAGAAGAGGTTCAGTACCTTTATTTAAAGCAGATGCATGTTGTATTTTCAAAGACTGTAGTGTCAAACTGAGAATAGCAATGAGAGATTCTTTAATTGTTAACCTTAATTATTCAGGTGATATTAAGCATAATATATCTGAAAGCCATCAACGGTTCATTAAAGGACAAGATAGAGATGATTTAAAAAAGCATTTTCAAGGTGGCAATAAACCGTTGGCTGTATATTTAAAAAAAATGGAGGAGGTAAATACAGAGCAGTTAATAGCAGGTAATAGAGATGGTCTAGGAAAAAACTCAAGGGTGTTTGCACAAATTGCAACTGAGGCACGGCAATTTGGCCGATTTCATGAAAATGTGCTTCAAAGTTTACTTCAGTTACAACAAGATATGTTTAAAACAGTAGATGGTGGTTTTATTCAAAAGGTCTGTGCTTCTCCCTCCTACATTCTATACTGGTCAAAGCAAGGCTTAGAGCTCTATAATGAAAGAGCGAAGCGGGATGCTCTATTTTGGGATGCCACTGGGAGTGTTGTTCGCCGCCGGGAAGATGGGAAACAGTTTTTATATTATGAGATGGCCATTAGGAATCCAGTCAAGGGGAAAATGGGTATTCCTGTTTCAGCAATGCTTAGTGCAGATCAGAGCCTACCTATAGTTCGAGATTGGATCTGCAGTTTCAGACAGGCGGAAAAACGTCGGTTTGGTCACAGTAATGGAAAATTAGCTAGTCCAAAATTAATTATTAGTGACCAAGCAATGGTATTTATTCTCGCCGGACTTAAAGAATTTAATGGTGAATCACTTGAGAACTTTCTGTCTCGAGCTTGGCAAATATGTTCTGGTACCGCTTCTGTCGGAGATACACAAAAAACACTTGTACATCTATGTGCTAGTCATTTTATGAACACAGCTAAAAAATATATGAAAAAAAAAGACATAGGAGAACAGAAACTCAAAATGTTCATGTACATGATAGGTTTACTGATGAATACTAATGATGTAAAAGATGCAGAGGAATTACTGTTTGATATATATGTTGTAGTTTGCTCAAGTTACATTACTGAAATTAATCATGTATTCTATACTCGCATATTACGAAAGATTAATATGTATAAAACTACTTGCGATTCCAATGATTCGGTGTGTCTTCATGATGGGTTATCAGATACTAATAAAAATCCAAATCCAAACAATTACACTGAGGAGGATTTTCAAGTTATAGGTTTATCTTCAGATTTCAGAGATTGGAGTAATAATGTTTTTGAACAAGCATCAAAGTATCATATTAATCAGATACCAGTCAATAATAACAATACTTTCATTAATTCATTGCATTCACCAGCATTTGCTGAATATTTAAAAATACGGCTTATGCCAATATTTCCGCTATGGTCTACTATGTTGATGGGTGATCTGTCTCGGTATAACAAGGTTTATATTGAAGATTGCATAGATCAAGGCTCAAGTGGTGCTGCATATAATTCATTCAAGAATGTGCCAAAGACAAACAGTACGATTGAAAATCGGTTTCGTATATTAAAATTTATTTGTATGGGTAGTAGAACTCAACATAGATTGGATGAATTTTCTGATAGTCTAAAAACTTCAACAGTTAGCATCCAGAAGCTTGCAGCATTAGATTGTCTTAAGTACCAATCGTTTACAGGGAAGACCACTAGGCGACGAAAATTAACACAGAAAAAACTAACAAATTTTGTTAAACAATCACAGAAGAAAAATGTGCTTGTTGAGGAGCAATGGAACAAGCCCCGCAGTCAGTCATCTAATTTAGTAGATAAACAGGGCAAATATCAAAAAGCACCTCGTTCTGAAATTAAATTGAAAGAAATATCTGCAGGCAACAAGATTGAATTTAATACCTCGAATAAAATTATTGATGATTATGGTAAATATCAGAAAGAACCTTCATCTGAAATAAAAGTGGAAGATATATCTGTAAGCAACACGATTGAAATAAATACTGTGAAAAAATGTAGTGATGATTATAGTCGTGAGTGTAACATCAACTCTTCAACTTTTACTAGCAAACTTAAACTTTCAAAAACTGAAACTTCTACGAATCGGGCAAAAATTACTAAACAAGACACTGCTTGTGGTGATTTTGACACTGAGAATACACTGGATACTTCAAAATTGTGTAATACACCGTTAAAACCACCAACCAAAATTAATGCTGAAACAAGTTCTAAATTCAATTTGTGTCCAATGAAAAACTTTGGCCTTACATGTTGGATGAATTCTGTGATACAAGCTCTATCTGTTAGTAAAATTGTTAATACATTGATAGAGTTGGATACAAATGCATTAATAAAAATTGATAAAACCAGTTCTGAACTTGCAATTGAAGCTCTTGTTGAGATCTGGCAATTTATAAAAACAAATGAAAATGTTGGCTTATCAATTCCAGAGTCAATGCTACTGACTGCATTAAGTCGCACTGTATCAGCCATACCAAACTTTTCACAGACTCGTCAACAAGATGCCCATGAGTTTCTCCGGATCATTAATGATGTTGCATTGCATAATTTTCTAAATTACCATTACATTGATATATGCACTGAATGTCAATTACATACAAGTAGAGAAGAAAGTGAGTGTTCGCTAAGTTTACCTATACAAGATTCCCATACTAGTAATCTATCTGTTGAAACTCTATTAAAGGATTATTTCACATCTGAAAGCATGATTACAAAGAAGTGTACCTCGTGTCAGGGCGAAAAAAATCATACTGTAAAAGAACCAATAATAACATTATTTCCTAAGACTCTAGTTATTGTTTTGCAACGATATATTTATAAGGTGAAGGATGGAGGAAGGGGCATAACCGTATCAAAAATAAATAGTAAAATAGATATTACTGAAAAAATTAAAGTTACTAGTGCTGTGAATAACCATCAAGTTGTTTATGATTTCAAGAGTTCTGTGTGTCATCATGGACAAAAGTCTACAGAAGGTCATTATACTGCTATACTAAAATCAGATTCAGAGTATTTTTGTTGTAATGACAATAAGATACAGTCTGTTAGTCCAGAGTTGATGTGTCCTACAGGATATATTCTACTGTATGACCGACATGATCCTGATCTTCCATTATTTGTAAAACCATTTATTCACTGCTGGATGCAAACAGATGTAATTAAAACAATGTTAAAAGATTCACGGGTAAAACTCATGTCTAAAAAACAAAAGGTTATGTTGCAAGAACTTAATGAAAAAAATTACTCTAATACACTAGATAAAAGCTTACATGATTTCATGGCCTTAGATCTTGTATTGAATGATAGAAGCCCCTCCTATTTTTATGATCAATTGATTGACTTTCTTTTGTATTCACATAATAAAAATGATGACCGATTATGCAGTGAGTATTTAGAAATTTTTAGTTCTCATATTTGGTCATGTCAGAAGTGTGTGTGTTTTGAAGTAAAGTTGCGTAAACATTCAATTATATCTATTCAAGAGTTCAGTGTTACTAATATTTGTAAATATTTGTCTGTCTGTAAAGAGGAACCAGTCATGAAACTTTGCAACTGTTTGCCTACACCATTATTTGTTATTATGTCACTTCCTTATAACATGGTGGTGCATGTGAAAGATCTAACAAATCTCTCAATTCACAAGCTTTCAGTTATTGATCTTGAAGGTCATCTCGAAACAGCATATGATATTGGAAATATGCGTTTCAACTTGAAATCAGTGCTGATTAAAAAAAATAATGTATACACGAAATATGTCAAAAATATCAAAGGCATGATTAGTGATGATGGTGAAACTCTAGCTGACTTCAAAGAAATCAAAGATGCATATCTATTTTTCAACAGAAATTTGGTATTATATGATCCAGATATGAAAGTTAAGCGTATGTTGATGAAACCTACATTGATTGCTAGAACTCAACTGAAAATGTCTCAGTCTGTCATCGGTACAAAGCCAATGAGTATGTTTGGTGCATCATTATTTGGAACAAAGTTGACTAAAGATTTCTTTCACTCATTGATGGACAATTCTTCGCAATTAACAGGCACAAACATTAATGTCTATATGTCGCTTCTATGTAAATGCTGTTCACACAATGTACATGCTGTAGACAGTGGGTGGTTCAGCCAGCGCCTTGTTAGAGAGAGCAATCCACAAAAAATGCATTGGACCTTTAGCAGCACAGAAAGCTCTGCTATCTGGTTAAATTATGAGTACATACTCATTCCAATTAATGAAAATGGAGCCCATTGGACAATGATTGTATTGGATATAAGAAATAAATGTATTATCTATGCAGACTCGTTAGGCAGAAGGGCTAATGCTAGCTATGTATGCTACCAAATTTATAGATATCTATGTTATGAATCAGTTGTTCACAATGGACATTTGCGTAACAAATGTGACTGGTCAGTTATGTTCTATAGTGATACACCTAATTTTCCCAAACAAACTGATTCCTACAGTTGTGGTGTTTACGTATGTGCAATCACAAAGGCCATATTGTTCCATCAGCAATTACCAGGCATATCTAATTTACCTGGGTATAGAAACCTGATGTTAACTGAAATAGGTAATGGTTTTGTATCATAAAAACTACTTGCAAAACAACAGATGAAGGATCAGTCAACTGTAATTGTTGTACGAGGGGCGTTTGAAAAGTTCCCTTATGGCGCGAGTCATGACTTTTTTATGTGGAGTAGCATTAGTGATGCCAGTCAACTATTTTAATCTAATCATTTTGTGTGAACATGCTGAATGTCTCATAGAACATACATGTATCTCCAATTTTGTAAACTACTACATTTGCCCAATGGAACATTTTCTCATTTGTAGACCCAATGGAACATTTTCTCATTTGTAGACTCAAGTAATGGCATACTGTAGTTGAACATGTTGCATGTGAAACATTATACGGTAATCATATTCCACACAATATACTCTAGCCTGCACAAGTGTGGCGATTCTTTACCACACGCACTTGCGATAATTTCTTGTTTTACCCACTTTCTTTCAAACAAGTGATATGTACTTACTTAATGGTTGTACATGTAGTTACCTCCCACTCTTGTGTAGCGAGCCATTCTGTTGGTTCAGGCCAGCTGGCTGCACGAGTGGGACAGTACAAACCCACACTGTTGTAACCCTCACACAATTTCGATTTCGACATTTGGCGTGAGGGTTTTGGCTATTGTATAATAACCAACATACATGTAACGGGAATTCAAGTCAACCCACCCTAGTCTCTACCTCCATGCATTTGGAGGATGAGAACCACTGGGGTAGGGTATGTTCAGTTATTTTCTGCTTCATCCAAAATAAACTAGAGTACCCCTGATGTACCCCTCAGTGGAGTAGCATTAGTGATGCCAGTCAACTATTTTAATCTAATCATTTTGTGTGAACATGCCGAATGTCTCGTAGAACATACATGTATCTCCAATTTTGAAAATTATTGCAATTGCCCAATGGAACATTTTCTCATTTGCAGACCCAATGGAACAATTTTTCATTTGTATACTCGTGTATACATGTAGTTATTTTCTGATTCATCCAAAATAATCCAGAGTCCCCCCCCCCCCCACCCCAACCAATAATGCATTGTGTGAATATGTTTATGAACCCATTGCAATCGGAATACACGTTTTTCTCCATTTTCCATCAAGTGTATATGTTGTGACCACTCATTCGAACCGTCTCGACATATAACCATAAATATGCAATATATTCAAAAATTTATTCCGAGAATGCAATGGGTTAAACACTTTGTTTTGACCTGCTGGAATATTGTAGCTACACATAACTGCGTGTCCTATCATTTAAATGTCTCTCCCATGAACAGTGAGTGGAGAATTAAAACGTTTCACGTAGGTGTTGGGACAGCTAAAGGTGAATGACCTGTATCTATAAATAACATTCTCTTACTACGTTTAGATTAATAGTAAAGCAGCGAACCAATCAGCGGCTAAGTCACAAACCACATGTACGGCTCTGTGTCATTGATTGCCAAAACACATGGCCTCGATTTCATTATAGCAGATGTACTGCGTACTTATTTTGAGTATGGAGTTTTGTGTCTCCAAATATCTTTTATTTTGAACAAGACGATCCATTGTGTCTTGCAGCACTTATAATTTGGAAAGCGTGTCGTATAACATAAATGTGTATGTGTGTATTGCCTGGAGAGTGGATGGCATAGTGCGTTTCCGAGAGGTGTAGTCCCAGACCAGACTGCGCCACCGCGCAGTCCGATCAGGGTCTACACTTTTCAACAATTCATTGCCAAACTACTTGTGTGTCACATAATCAAATTTCAGACGCATATAAAGCCAAATAATTCTGTCAGCCAACCAGAATCTAAAATGGTCAAATACCAGATGGGCCCCTCAGTCTCGTGGCAACTCACACATGGGGCTGTGTTAATGTGTATATATGGGGTAGTATGTGCACATAGTATTTTTTCGTTTACATAATATTATGGAGTTTTGTACTTGATCTTCGATGAGCTACGTCATGCATGCATATTTAGATCTGTTTGTACAGGTATTAGTATTATTTTGTACAATTATTCTGTCACAAACACTGGGCTCCTTTTATTACGCAACATTAAGTAGGGACATGCATAGCAGATGTGATTTCATTCAATAGAAACATTTATACTCACATGGGGCTCACCATGATCACCTGACCAGTTCGATTTTCAGTGAATTCCATATTCCTGTAAATGTCCTTTTTCCAATGTTCATTTTGCTCTGTAATATGACAACTTTCTTTTCAGTACTTCACTTTTCCCTGATTCATTCTAGTTCGCCTCTTCTTGATTTTCTTCTCTTTATTCAATTTTTTTCTTCTCCAAATCAGTTTAAACAGTGTCCAAAATTTGTTCTGTTTTGCTTTGCACAAACATAGAACTATTTATATGCGTTTTGTCACGACAACAAAATATATGTACTGCTAACAAAAGGAGACAGTGTTATAAGCTCTCAAACTTTCTTCTGAATCCTTTTCACATTTTCAATTATTGTAACGTGTACTACATTTGTAAATATGATACTGTATGTGTCAAAATGTGAATAAAATGTTGTTAAAACTAATACCAGACGACGAAATGTATTACAATTAGGTATGAACATTAAGGAGACACGTACCTTCTACTTGAGGTCATATTCGATGAGATACCTATAAATGAATTTCCCTTGTGAACAGGTTGAATACGGGATATTCCAACCCGTTGGCCCAGCCATAATAGGCCGTTAAACACTAATAATCAATCAATCAATCTTCAATATATGATGGGCAAACTTTTTATATGCTGTGCATTCTTCATTATGTGATGTGCAATATTCTTTATATGAGTGCATTCTTCATTATGATGCTACTTTTTTATATGTGGTTTCTTATAATATGATGTGCAAACTTCTTTAAAGGATGTGCAGTCTGTGAAACTTTTTTAATGCTGTTTCAATATATATGTGCAAACTTTTTTTATATGTGGAATTCTTATAATGATGTGCAAAAACTTTTTTATATGCTGTGCATTCTTTAATATATGATGTGCAAACGTATTTATATGATGTGCTTTCTTCATTATATGATGTGCAAACTTCTTATATGCTGTGCATTCTTCATAATGTGATGTGCAATATTCTTTATATGATGTGCATTCTTCATTATATGACGTGCAAACTTTTTTATATGATGTGGATGTTATGGAACTTTCGATCTTTTCGCGGCCATCTTGGATGTCGTAATCTTCCAGTTTTGCGAATCATTCTTGCAAAACTGGAGGGGGTCAATTAGCGGGCACATTCGGAACATTTTTTGTCAAGATCAGAATATTAGGTCAGCAAAGATGGCCACCAAAAGAACAAAAGGTTGTTATTTCAAACAATTTCAAACGCAATAAATCCAGCTGAGCGATACAGGTCCATATGGGCCTCTTGTTTAAATCCTGTTATGGCCCTTTGAGAGCTAAATAGTGTTAAGCCCCATTAAGAAAGTTATAGGATCAGAGCCAGTCCTATTACATTCGGTGTTGGAGCTAAATGACTGGTGTGACATGGACCTGGCACCAGGTGAGGATATTCTGATTTCAGGACTGAATATATAGATTATGTAAATATTGAGTTCTGATTTTGGGAATTTCCCTCGTTATGGATAGGTTGAATGCGGGATAGTCCATCCTGTTGGCCCGGCCTTAAATGACCTTAGCTGTGACTGGTCTGGCATGGACCTGGCACCAGGTCAGGATATTCTGATTTCAGGACTGAATATGTAGATTATGTAAATATTGAGTTCTGATTTTGGGAATTTCCCTCGTTATGGACAGGTTGAATGCGGGATAGTCCATCCCGTTGGCCCGGCCTTAAATGACCTTAGCTGTTGATCAGCCATTAAACACCAATAATCAATCATGAATGACTAGACTACATATTATTGAGCAGCGCTGCCTCTGATCGGAATATCAATCTGGGACTATACTGCTCAAAATGATGTACAGTGCAACCTCTCTACAACGGCCAGCCATGGGAAGACTGAAAAGTGGCTGTTGTAGAGAGGTGGCTGTTGAAGAGAGGTAAATTGTATAGTAATCAGAGCTACAGTTAAGATGCGTAATTTGATCAACGTTTTGTATTTCAACAAAACTGGCAAGTTGGGAGTTCTTTAGAATCGTCTCAACGAGACGATTATAAAGCAATCGCAACTAGCCAGTTTTGGTGAAGAAGAAACAAAATCCCCCACAAATTACGCTGTAACTCTGGTATTTCATCACATTGGGTTTTAGATTTTTGGTTGTTAAATAAAGGTGGCTGTTGTAGAGAGGTGGCCGTTCGTGGAGGTTTGACTGTACGATATTTAATTTATTTCTCAAAGCTGAATAATCATGCAGTTTATCGGCATAATAATTAATAAATTTACTAACACTGACACTGTACACTTGTATCATTAGGTGTAATGAGAGTGCAATACTCAATAAATAATCAATAGTAAATCACTAAATTGTCTTTTCCTTCACATTCCCTATGAGGTGGTTGGTTGAGAGCACGAGTGGTAATTTTACGAACTATGTTTATCTTATCAGAATGCCTACTAATGTGGGTTGGCCCTCGTGTACAATTTTGCCTGGACTTTCTTCCGTTGGTTGAGAGCACGAGTGGTAATTTTACGATATATGTTTATCTTATCAGAATGCATACTAATGTGGGTTGGTCCTCGTGTACAATTTTGCCTAGACTGCCTAGCCCGGAGTCCCGGACTTTCTTCCGTGTTCTGCTTGTCTACATATGTGCCCTCAAAACCATTGGGGGGACTGTCACCCCAGTCACCATGGTCTACAGCCATGTACTGCGTTTTGCTAGCCCATCATGGCCCACACCAGGCCTGGGAACACCTATTGTGCTAGACACCATGTACTTTTGGTGGCCACATTCATTGACCCTAGACACCATGGTACCCCTGGGTGGGCCACATGCATGCTCACCGGCCTGCTTGCTCTCCCGCGACATATTGGCTGGCCGGCCGCTTTTTCAGCCATGATGACAATTTTGCGTCATTTTGGACCCCTAAGCCCGGAGATTCCCGGGCTTTTCTTTCCGAGTTTCTGCTTGTCTAGAAGATCCCAGATATGTGCCCTAGACAAAAACCATGGGGGGTGACTGGTGGCACATTCCCATTGTGGCTCCCAGGGCCTGGACCACCTTGCCGCCCGCGACAATATGGCTGGCGGCCGGTTTTCAGCCATGCTGACAAGTTTTGCGTCATTTTTGGAACTGCCTAGTCCCGAGTCCCGGACTTTCTTCCGTGTACTGCTATGTCTACATATTTTCTCCTAGACAAAACCATGGGGGGATTACTGGTGGCACGTTCCCCATTGGGCTCACCAGGGCCTGGACACTTTGCTCGCCCGCGACATGATGGCTGCGGCCGTTTTCAGCCATATGACAAGTTTGGGTCATTTTGGACCGCCTAAGCCCGAGTCCCGGCTTTCTTCCGTGTTCTCTTGTCTAGATATGTGCCCTAGACAAACCATGGGGGTTTACTGGGGCACATTCCCTATTGGGCTCAACAGGGCCTGACACTTGCTCGCACCGGCCCTCGAAAAACCCCCCCATAATTGGCTGCGGCCGGTTTTCAGCATGATGACCAAGTTTTGCGTCATTTTGGACCGTCTATCCCGAGTCCCCGGGCTTTCCTTTCCATGTTCTCTGACTAGATATGTGCCCTAGACAAAAACCAGGGGGGTTACTGGTGGCACATCCCTATTGGGCTCACCAGGGCCTTGACACCTAGCTCGCACCGCGACATATTGGCTGGCGGCCGGTTTTCAGCCATGAGATGACAAGTTTTGCGTACAATTTGACCGCCTAGCCCGAGTCCCCGGGCTTTTTCCGTGTTCTGCTTGTCTAGGATATGTGCCCATACAAAACCATGGGGGTTACTGGGCACATTCCCTATTGGGCTTCACCAGGGCCTGGAAACTTGCTCGCCCGCCCGACATATTGGCTGGCGGCCCTTTTTAGCCCCATGATGACAAGTTTTGCGTCATTTTGGAACCGCCTTAGCCCAGTCCCGGGCTTTCATCCGTGTTTTTCTGCTTGTATAGATATGTGCCTAGACAAAACCAATGGGGGGTTACTGGTGCACATTCCCTAATTGGGCTCACCAGGGCCTGGACACTTCTCCCCGCGACCCAATATTGGCTGGCGGCCGGTTATTTCAAAAAGCCCATGATGAAGGACAATTTGCGGGTCTTTGGACCTGCCTAGGACCCGGATCCCGGGCTTTCTTTCCCGTCTCCTGCTTGTCCAGATATGTGCCCTTAGACAAACCCATTGGGGGTGTTACTGGTTGGCACATTCCCCATTGGGCCTCACCAGGCGCCCCGGACAAACTTGCTTCGCAATCCGCGACATATGGCTGGCGGCCGGTTTTCAGCCATATGACAAGTTTTGCTCATTTTGGACCAGCCTAGCCCGGAGTCCCGGGCTTTCTTACCTGTGTTCTGCTTGTCTAAGATATGTGCCCCTAGACAAAACCATGGGGGGTTACTGGTGGCACATCCCCATTTGGGCTCACCAGGGCCTGGACACTTGCTCGCCAACCCGACATATTGGCTGGCTGCCGTTTTCAGCCAATGATGAACAAGTTTTTGCGTCATTTTTGCGGACCGCCTTTTAGGCCCTATCCCGCTTTCTTCCGTGTTCTGCCTTGTCCTAGATAAGTGCCCAAGGACAAAACCATGGGGGGTTACCCCCTGGTGGGCACATTCCCTAATTTGGCTTCACCAGGCCTGACACTTGCTCGCCCGCGACATATTTTGGGCTTGGCTCCGATTTTTCAGACCATGATGACAAGTTTTGCGTCCCATTTTGGTACCAAGCAAGCCGGAAGTCCCCGGGCTTTCTTTCCGGTTCAAAAGCTTGTCCTAGATATGTGGGGGCCCTTAACAAAACCATGGGGGGGTTAGGGTGGCACATTCCCTATTGGGCTTCACCAGGGCCCCTGGAAAACTTGGGCTCGCCCGCGCATATTGCTGGCGTCCGGTTTTCCAAAGGGACCATGATGGACAAGATTTGCGTCATTTTGGACCGCCTCGCCCGAGTCCCGGGCTCTTCCGTGATTCTGCTTGTCTAGATTATGTTGGCCCTAGGACAAAACATGGGGGGTTACCTGGTGGCCACTTTTCCCCATTGGGTCTCACCAGGTCCTGGACACTTGCTCGCCCGCGAAAATTGGCTGGCGGCCGGTTTTCAAGCCATGATTGACAATGTTTGCGTCATTTTGGACTTCCTAGCCCGGAGTCCCGGACTTTCTTCCGTTGTTCTGCTTGTTCTAGATATGTGCCCTAGACAAAACCATGTGGGGGGTTCATGGTGAACACATCCCCATTGCTCACCCAGGGCCTGGACACTGACGCGACATATTGGCTGGCGTCCGGTATCAGGCCATGATGACAGTTTTGCGTCATTTTGTGGACCGCCTAGCCCGGAGTCCCGGGCTTTCTTCCGAGTTCTGCTTGTCTATATATGTGCCCTAGACAAAACCATGGGGGGGTTACTGGTGGCACATTCCCCATTGGGCTCACCAGGGTGGCACTTGCCTCTATTGGTGCCGGTTTTTCACCAGATGACTTGCTCTCCAGCGACCGGATATATGCCAGGCCCGTACCAAGGTATCAACAGAGCAAGTATGTTTTCGTCATTTTGGACCGCCTAGCCCGGAGTCCCGGGTGGCTTTCTTTCTTCCGTGTTCTGCTTGTCTAGATATGTGCCCTAGACAAAACCATGGGGGGTTACTGTGGCACATTCCCCATTGGGCTCACCAGGGCCTGGACACTTGCTCGCCCACCCGCGACATATGCTGCGGTCCGGCCTTTTCAGCCATGATGACAAGTAATTTTGCGTCATTTTGGACACCTCCTAGCCGGAGTCCCGCCCGGACTTTCTTCCGTGTTCTGCTTGTCTAGATATGTGCCCTAGACAAAACCATGGGGGTGTTACTGGTGACACATTCCCTATTTGGGCTCACCAGGGCCTGGACATTGCTCGCCCGCGACATATTGGCTGGCGGCCGGTTTTTGGTTTTTTCAGCCATGATGACAAGTTTTGCGTCATTTTGGACCGCCTAGCCCGGAGTCCCGGGCTTTCTTCCGTGTTCTGCTTGTCTAGATATGTGCCCTAGACAAAACCATGGGGGGTTACTGGTGGCACATTCCCCATTGGGCTCACCAGGGCCTGGACACTTGCTCGCCCGCGACATATTGGCTGGCGGCCGGTTTTCAGCCATGATGACAAGTTTTGCGTCATTTTGGACTTCCTAGCCCGGAGTCCCGGGCTTTCTTCCGTGTTCTGCTTGTCTAGATATGTGCCCTAGACAAAACCATGGGGGGTTACTGGTGGCACATTCCCCATTGGGCTCACCAGGGCCTGGACACTTGCTCGCCCGCGACATATTGGCTGGCGGCCGGTTTTCAGCCATGATGACAAGTTTTGCGTCATTTTGGACTTCCTAGCCCGGAGTCCCGGACTTTCTTCCGTGTTCTGCTTGTCTAGATATGTGCCCTAGACAAAACCATGGGGGGTTACTGGTGGCACATTCCCACCCCTTATTGGGCTCACCAGGGCCTTGAAACTTGCTCGCCCGCGACATATTGGCTGGCGCCGGTTTTCAGCCATGATGACAGTTTTTGCGTCATTTTTGGACCGCCTAGCCCGGAGTCCCGGGCTTTCTTCCGTGTTTCTGCTTGTCTAGATATGTGCCCTAGACAAAACCATGGGGTGGGGTTTACTGGTGGCACATTCATTGGGCTCACCAGGGCCTGACACTTGCTCCAGCCCGCGACATATTGGCTGGCGGCCGGTTTTCAGCCCATGATGACAAGTTTTTGCCGTCATTGGACCGCCTAGCCCGGAGACCCGTCCCGGGCTTTCTTCCGTGTTCTGCTTGTCTAGATATGTGCCCTAGACAAAACCATGGGGGGGTTACTGGTGGCACATTCCCTAATTGGGCTCACCAGGGCCTGGACACTTGCTCGCCCCCCGCGACATATTGGCTGGCGGCCGGTTTTCAGCCATGATGACAAGTTATGCGTCATTTTGGACCGGCCTACCCGATCCCGGCTTTCTTCCGAGTTCTGCCCTTGGGGTCCCTAGATAATTGTGCCCTATTTACAAAACCATGGGGGGGTTACTGGTGGCAACTTCCCCCCATTGGGCTTCACCAGGGCCTTGACACTTGCCTTCGCCCAAGCAAAAGTTACCATATTGGATGCGGCCGATTTTTCAAAATCCCATGGGGGGGATTTTGAACAAGTTTTGCCGTCATTTGGACCGGGGCCTAGCCCGGATCCCGGGCTTTCTTCCCGTGTCCATTCTGCTTTGTTTTCCCCTAGATATGTTGGGCCCTAGACAAAACATGGGGGGTTACCGTGGCACCATTCCCTATTGGCCTCACCAGCGGCCCTGCGACACTTGCTCGCACCGGCACATAGTGGCTGGCGGCCGGATTTTTCAGCCATGATGACAAGTTTTGCCGTCATTTTGGACCGCCTAGCCCGGAGTCCACCCGGGCTTTCATCCGTGGTTTCTGCTTGTCTAGATATGTTGCCCTAAGACAAAACCATGGGGGGTTACTTGTGCACCATTCCCCTATTGGGCTCCACCAGGGCCTGGGACTAAACTTGCTCGCCCCGCGACATATTAGGCTGGCGGCCCGTTTTCAGCCATGATGACAAGTTTTTGCGTCATTTTGGACTTCCTAGCCCGTGTCCCGGACTTTTCTTTCTTTTCTGCTTGTCCCTAGAATATTCCCTATACAAAAACCATGGGGGGTTACCCTGGTGGGACACATCCCCAATTTGGCTTCACCAGTGCCTGGACACCTTGCCTCTCGCACCATAAATCGCCCGCGACATATTGGCTGGCGCCGATTTCAGCCATGATAAAAGATTTTGCCCGTCATTTTTGGACCGCCTAAAACCGGAGTCCCGGCCTTTCCTTCCGGGGGTTGACTGCTTGGTCTACAATCCCCATTGGTGCCCTAGACAAAACCATGGGGGGTTACCGGGTGGCACATTCCCTAATTGGGCTTCACCAGGGGCCTGGAAACTTGCTCCGCCCCGACATATTGGCTTGCGGCCGGTTTTCAGGCCATGATGGACCAAGTTTTGCTTCATTTTGGACCGCCTTACCGAAGTCCCGGCCATTTCTTCCGTGTTCTGCCTTGTCAAGATATGTGCCCTAGCCAAAACCAATGGGTTTTGGTTTACTGGTGCACATTCCCCAATTTTGGGCTCACCAGGGCCTGACACCTTGCACGCCCGCCCAGGACATATTGGCTGCCCGGGCCGGTTTTCCAGCCAGATGTACCAGTTTTGCCCGTCATTTGGACCCCTAGCCCGATCACCCTGGCTTTCTTCTTTTCCGTGTTCTGCTTGTCGAGATATGTTGCCCTAACAAACCCAAAACCATAGGGGGTTTACTGGTGGCACATTCCCTATTGGGCCTTCACCAGGGCCTGGACACTTGCTCGCCCGCGACATATTGGCTGGCGGCGGGGCCGGTTTTTTCAGCCATAGATGAACAAGTTTTGCCGTCATTTTGGACTCCGCCTAGCCCGGAGTCCCTTCCCCCGGGCTTTCTTTCCCGTGTTCTGCTTTGTCCGAGATATGTGCCCAAGAACAAAACCATGGGGGGTTACTGGGGCACCCTCCCCATTGGGCACAAAACTCCAAGGGCCTGGGACACTTGGCTTTCGCCCCGCGACATATTGGGCTGGCGGCCGGTTTTCAGGCCAAAAAAAAAAAAAATGGGAAATGGGACAAGTTTTTTGCGTTCCCATTTTGGGACTTCCGAGCCCGGAGTCCCCGTCTTTCTCCGTTTTCTGCTTTCCTAGATATGGGCCCCTACAGGACAAAACCATGGGGGGTTACCTGGTTGACACATTCCCCATTGGGCCCGCACCCCAGGGCCTGGACACTTGCCTCGCCCCGCGAATTGGCTGGCGGCCCGGTGTTTTCAGCCAATGATGACAAGTTTTTGCGTCATTTTTGGACCGCCCTAGCCCGGAGTCCCGGACTTTCTCACCGTGTTTCCTGCCATTTGTCGTAGATATGTGCCCTAGACCAAAACCATTGGGGGTTACTGGTGGGCAATCCCTATTGGGCTCACCAGGGCCTTGAAACCCCTTGATTCGGGCACCGGCGACCATCTTGGGCCTGGCGGCCGGTTTTTCAGCCATGATGACAAGTTTTTGCGTCATTTTGGACCGCCTAGCCCGGAGTCCCGGCTTCTTCCGTGTTCTCATGTCTAGATATGTGCACGAGGACAAAAACCATGGGGTTACGGTGGCAACATTCCCCATTGGGCTTTTCACCAGGGCCTGGACCACTTGCTCGCCCGCGACATATTGCTGGCGGCGCCGTTTTTCAGCCATGATGACAGTTTTTGCGTCATTTTGGACCTTGCCTAGCCCGGAGTCCCGGACTTTCTCCTTCCCCCGGGTTCTTGCTTGTTTTTTCTATATACCGTTTGCCCTAGACAAACCCATTGGGGGTTACGGTGGCACATTCCCTAATTGGGCTCACCAGGGCCCTGGAAACTTGTATGCTCCGCCCGCGAAAAACCATATTGGCTGCGGCCGGGGGTTTCCATCCATGGAATGGCCAAGTTTGTGCGTCAATTTGGACCGCCTACCCCTGAGTCCCGGGCTTTCCTTCCGTGTTCTGGCTTGTCTAGATATGTGCCCTAGGGACAAACCATTGGGGGGGTTAAACTGGTTGGCATCATTCCCATTGGGCTCCACCAGGGCCTGGACACTTCTCAGCCCCGCGACATATTTGGCTGGCGGCCAGGTTTTCAGCCATGATGAACAAGTTTTGCGTCCATTTTGGACCGCCTAAGCCCCGGAGTCCCCCCGGGACTGTTTCTTCCGTATTTCTGCTTGTCTAAGATATGTTGCCCCTACCGAACAAAACCAATGGGGGGTTACTGGGTGGCACATTCCCCATTGGGTCACACCAGGGCCTGGACACGTTGCTCACGCCCGCGACATATTGGGCTGGCGGCCGGTTTTCAGCCATGATGACAAGTTTTGCCGTCATTTTGGACTTCCGAAGCCCGAGTCCCGGACTGTTTCTTCCGTGTTTCTGCTTGTCTAATATATGCCCTAGCCCAACAAAAACCATTGGGGGGTTACTGGTGGCACAATTCCCCATTGGGCACACCGTACAAAAAAACCAGGGCCTGGACACTTTGCTCGCCCTACTAAGACATATTTGGCTGGCGCCGGTTTTCAGCCATGATGAACAAGTTTTTGCGTCATATTTTTGGACTTCCTAAGCCCGGAGTCCCGGACTTTCTTCCGTGTTCTGCATTGTCTAGAATATGTGCCCCTAAGACAACAAAACCAATGGGGGGTTACTGGTGGACACATTCCCCATTGGGTCTCACCATGGGCCTGGAACACTTGCTCGCACCGCGACATAGTTGGCTGGCGGGCCCGGATTTTCAGCCATTGATGCTAAAGTTTTGCGTCCATTTATGGACCGCCTAGCCCGGAGTCCCCGGGATTTCTTCCGGTTCTTGCTTGTCTAATTAGGTGCCCCTAGACAAAACCATGGGGTGGTTAACCCTGTGAGGCACAAATTCCTATTGGTCTCACCAGGGGCCTTGAAACTTGGCTCGGCCACCCCGATTTCCCATATTGGCTGCGGCCGGTTTTCCACCCGGGCCATGAAATCTTCAAGTTTTCGCCCCCGTCATTTTGGCCTTCCCTAGCCCGAGTCCCGGACTTTCTTCCGTTGTTTCTGGCTTGGCCTAGAATATGTTTTTGCCCAGACAAAACCATGGGGGGTTACTGGTGGACACATTCCCCCCAATTTTTTGGGCTCACCAGGGCCTTTTGGACACCTTGCCTCGCCACCGCCCGGACATATTGGCTGGCCCCGGCCGGTTTCAGCCATATGAAAAGTTTTTGCCCGTCCATTTTGGAACCGCCTACCCCGGAGACCCCTGCTTTCTTTTCCGTGTTCCTCTTGTCTAGATTATGTGCCGCCCTAGACAAAACCAATGGGGGGTTACTGGTGGTGGCACATTCCCCTGATTGGGGCTCACCATGGGCCTGGAAACTTAACTTGCTCGCCCCGACCCGCGACATATTGGCTGGCGGATCCGGTTTTCACAGCCAATGATGACAAGTTATGCGTTCATTTTGGACCGCCTAGCCCTGGAGTTCCCCGGGACTATTCCTTCCATGTGTTCTGCTTGTCCTAGATAAATTGTGCCCTAACGACAAAACCATGGGGGGGTTACAGGTGGCCACATTACCCCATTATTGGGGCTTCACAAACCCATGGGCCTGGACAAACTTGCTCGCGCCCCGCGACATATTGGCTGGCGGCCGGTTTTTCAGCCATGAATGACAAGTTTTGCGGTCATTTTTGGACCGCCTAGCCCCGGAGACCCGGACATTTTCTTTCCGTGTTCTGCTTTGTCTAAGAAATAGTGCCCTAGACAAAAACCAGGGGTTACTGTGGGGGCACATTCCCCATTGGGCACAACCAGGGCCTGGAACACTTGGCTCGCCCGGCGACATATTGGCCCCTGGATTGCCGGTTTTCAGGCCATGGGACCGACCCAAAGTTAGCGTCATTTGGACCGCCTAGCCCGGAAAGTTCCCGGGCTTCTCTTTTCCGTTGTTCCTGCCTTGTCTAACATATGTTGGCCCTAGACAAAACCATGGGGGGTTCACCTGGTGGCACATTTTCCCAAATTGGGCTCAACCAGGGCCTGACACTTGCCTCGCCCCGCGACATAATTGGCTGTTTTTGCGGCCGTGGTTTTCAGCATTTGATACAAGTTTTTTGCCGTCATTTTGGACCCGCCTCAGTCCCGGACATTCCCGGGCTTTTCTTCCGTGTTTCTGCTTGTTTTCTAGATATGTGCCCTAGACCAAAAACCATGGGGGGTTTACTGGTGGCACATTCCCTTCCCCCATATTGGGCTCACCAGGGCCTGGACACTTGCTACGCCCGCGACATATTGGCTGGCGGCCGGGTTATTTCAGCCATGATTACCGACAAGTTATTTGCGTCATTATTTTGGACTTCCTACCCGGAGTCCCTGACTTTCTTCCGTTGTTCTGCTTGTCTAATATTAAAAAGTGCCCAGACAAAAACCATATGGTGCCCCCTACACCATGGTACTGGCTGCACATGTCCGGTTTTTTAAGTGCGTCACCAGCCCTGGACACTGCTTCGGCATTCCCGCCACCATGCCTGGCGGTCAGTTCCGCCATAGATGACAAGTTTTGCGTCATTTTGGACTTTTCCTAGCCCAGTCCCGGACTTTCTTCCGTGTTCTCTTGTCTACATAATGAGCCCTAGACAAAACCATGGGGGTTTCGTGGCACATTCCATTGGGCTCACCAGGGCCTGGACTTGCTCGCCCGCGCATATTGGCTCGGCCGGTTTTCAGCCATGATGACAATTTGCGTCATTTTGGACCCCCGCCTAAGAGGTCCCGGACTTTCTTCCTGTTCTGCTTGTCACATGTGCCCTAGACAAAACCATGGGGGGTTACTGGTGGCACATTCCCTATTGGCTCACCAGGGCCTGGAAACTTG
>CM055274.1:8110386-8243440 GCA_029237695.1 Conchocele bisecta | reverse complement strand
CCAAGAGAACTTACCTGTTTATACAAACTGTGGAAAAGAAAAATCGTGGCAGAACGGTACCAATGGCAATTTAGAATGATACACAACAGTATCACAACCTTAAGATCAGGTAGGATCTGTAGTAGAAATAGAAAAAGAATGTGTTTACCTTTGTCATCAAAACTAGTATATGTACTACCGGTACTAACAATATTCAGATTCCGTCATTAGAAATTAATAATTCCGATCTGTTTAGTAAACCTTCCAAAAGGTCAGTTGTTAAATATTGTATATGTAAATGCACTGACCGGAATTGGAAGCAGAACGGCAATATGGTTGAATGTCAATCTTGCCGTCGGTGGTTTCATTATAAATGTTTGAAACTTCCTAAAGTAAATAGAGTATGTAAAAAAGTATATTAATTTTGAATGTGGCTTTAGCCCATGTTCACAAGTAGGTATTCTGAAAGTTAAAAATAAGGTTTATCATGTGCCATCTCATATTACTAATGCAGATAGTTTGTTACAATCCTCTCAGACATTGTCAACGAGTACTACTGATAACATTATTACGTCACCTGCAAATGAGGATGAACATGGTTTAAAATGTGAAAATTCAATTCGTTCTAACTTAATAGTGGACACACATGCCAATGTACACTCTGCAGAGGTACATGACTGTTTATCATCACAAATTAGCATTAAGCACAACAAAATGATTGAGTTAAATGGTAATGATGACAGTGCTGTATCTGCAAATTACATAAGTACGTGTGACCCGACAGTTGATATAAACTCTAAGCATGTCACTGATGCACAAGTTGTTGAAAGCTCTGATTGTGTGACTGAAGACACTAGTGAAAAACAACAGAACTTGAAGAAATTTTGTGATATTTGGAAATCATCGCATTGGTTAATGTCTGGTACTAGGAGACTTTATGATTCTTTTGATGACAACGAATATGCCAGTTTAAAGGAAAAAATAAACAAAAATTTGCAGTTTCTAAATGGATTTCCGAAATATATTTAGTTGTAAGCTTGTCAATTTATTACAAAGAGCTTTAGATGACATTACCTCATACAAGCGTACAATCGGATGCACTTTGGTCAGTAAATCTGTATGTGACGATCAATCAGTCAAAGCTGAGCAATCTATGCTTCTTGATGACGACACCATTCAGAACAATGTGCATTGTGGAACAATCTGATATTGACATATCATGATAAACTGTTTTGGGATGTCCTATATCAAAATCCACTGTATCAGCTATATTAGAAGTTGATATTCCGGACAAATATTTCACAAAAGATATATCGAGTAAATACACATTTTCAATTAAACCAGTAGATTGGAATAGGATTTATGATACACGGAAAGGACGGCAATTAAAAAGAGATGTGTGGGAATCTGTATTTTTTCAAGGCATTAAATTAAGTAATCCATACTGTTGTTTCAAAGTCACTCGTTCGCAATTAAGTTCAGCTAGTAGGCGTAAAAGAAGAGGTTCAGTACCTTTATTTAAAGCAGATGCATGTTGTATTTTCAAAGACTGTAGTGTCAAACTGAGAATAGCAATGACAGATTCTTTAATTGTTAACCTTAATTATTCAGGTGATATTAAGCATAATATATCTGAAAGCCATCAACGGTTCATTAAAGGACAAGATAGAGATGATTTAAAAAAGTATTTTCAAGGTGGCAATAAACCGTTGGCTGTATATTTAAAAAAAATGGAGGAGGTAAATACAGAGCAGTTAATAGCAGGTAATAGAGATGGTCTAGGAAAAAACTCAAGGGTGTTTTGCACAAATTGCAACTGAGGCACGGCAATTTGGCCGATTTCATGAAAATGTGCTTCAAAGTTTACTTCAGTTACAACAAGATATGTTTAAAACAGTAGATGGTGGTTTTATTCAAAAGGTCTGTGCTTCTCCCTCCTACATTCTATACTGGTCAAAGCAAGGCTTACAGCTCTATAATGAAAGAGCGAAGCGGGATGCTCTATTTGGGATGCCACTGGGAGTGTTGTTCGCCGCCGGGAAGATGGGAAACAGTTTTTATATTATGAGATGCCATTAGGAATCCAGTCAAGGGAAAATGGGTATTCCTGTTTCAGCAATGCTTAGTGCAGATCAGAGCCTACCTATAGTTCAAGATTGGATCTGCAGTTTCAGACAGGCGGAAAAACGTCGGTTTGGTCACAGTAATGGAAAATTAGCTAGTCCAAAATTGATTATTAGTGACCAAGCAATGGTATTTATTCTCGCCGGACTTAAACAATTTAATGGTGAATCACTTGAGAACTTTCTGTCTCGAGCTTGGCAAATATGTTCTGGTACCGCTTCTGTCGGAGATACACAAAAAACACTTGTACATCTATGTGCTAGTCATTTTATGAACACAGCTAAAAAATATATGAAAAAAAAAGACATAGGAGAACAGAAACTCAAAATGTTCATGTACATGATAGGTTTACTGATGAATACTAATGATGTAAAAGATGCAGAGGAATTACTGTTTGATATATATGTTGTAGTTTGCTCAAGTTACATTACTGAAATTAATCATGTATTCTATACTCGCATATTACGAAAGATTAATATGTATAAAACTACTTGCGATTCCGATGATTCGGTGTGTCTTCAAGATGGGTTATCAGATACTAATAAAAATCCAAATCCAAACAATTACACTAAGGAGGATTTTCAAGTTATAGGTTTATCTTCAGATTTCAGAGATTGGAGTAATAATGTTTTTGAACAAGCATCAAAGTATCATATTAATCAGATACCAGTCAATAATAACAATACTTTCATTAATTCATTGCATTCACCAGCATTTGCTGAATATTTAAAAATACGGCTTATGCCAATATTTCCGCTATGGTCTACTATTTTGATGGGTGATCTGTCTCGGTATAACAAGGTTTATCTTGAAGATTGCATAGATCAAGGCTCAAGTGGTGCTGCATATAATTCATTCAAGAATGTGCCAAAGACAAACAGTACGATTGAAAATAGGTTTCGTATATTAAAATTTATTTGTATGGGTAGTAGAACTCAACATAGATTGGATGAATTTTCTGATAGTCTAAAAACTTCAACAGTTAGCATCCAGAAGCTTGCAGCATTAGATTGTCTTAAGTACCAATCAGAAGTGTGTGTGTTTTGAAGTAAAGTTGCGTAAACATTCAATTATATCTATTCAAGAGTTCAGTGTTACTAATATTTGTAAATATTTGTCTGTCTGTAAAGAGGAACCAGTCATGAAACTTTGCAACTGTTTGCCTACACCATTATTTGTTATTATGTCACTTCCTTATAACATGGTGGTGCATGTGAAAGATCTAACAAATCTCTCAATTCACAAGCTTTCAGTTATTGATCTTGAAGGTCATCTCGAAACAGCATATGATATTGGAAATATGCGTTTCAACTTGAAATCAGTGCTGATTAAAAAAATTAATGTATACACGAAATATGTCAAAAATATCAAAGGCATGATTAGTGATGATGGTGAAACTCTAGCTGACTTCAAAGAAATCAAAGATGCATATCTATTTTTCAACAGAAATTTGGTATTATATGATCCAGATATGAAAGTTAAGCGTATGTTGATGAAACCTACATTGATTGCTAGAACTCAACTGAAAATGTCTCAGTCTGTCATCGGTACAAAGCCAATGAGTATGTTTGGTGCATCATTATTTGGAACAAAGTTGACTAAAGATTTTTTCACTCATTGATGGACAATTCTTCGCAATTAACAGGCACAAACATTAATGTCTATATGTCGCTTCTATGTAAATGCTGTTCACACAATGTACATGCTGTAGACAGTGGGTGGTTCAGCCAGCGCCTTGTTAGAGAGAGCAATCCACAAAAAATGCATTCGACCTTTAGCAGCACAGAAAGCTCCGCTATTTGGTTAAATTATGAGTACATACTCATTCCAATTAATGAAAATGGAGCCCATTGGACAATGATTGTATTGGATATAAGAAATAAATGTATTATCTATGCAGACTCGTTAGGCAGAAGGGCTAATGCTAGCTATGTATGCTACCAAATTTATAGATATCTATGTTATGAATCAGTTGTTCACAATGGACATTTGCGTAACAAATGTGACTGGTCAGTTTTATGTTCTATAGTGATACACCTAATTTTCCCAAACAAACTGATTCCTACAGTTGTGGTGTTTACATATGTGCAATCACAAAGGCCATATTGTTCCATCAGCAATTACCAGGCATATCAAATTTACCTGGGTATAGAAACCTGATGTTAACTGAAATAGGTAATGGTTTTGTATCATAAAAACTACTTGCAAAACAACAGATGAAGGATCAGTCAACTGTAATTGTTGTACGAGGGGCGTTCGAAAAGTTCCTTTATGGCGCGAGTCATGACTTTTTTATGTGGAGTAGCATTAGTGATGCCAGTCAACTATTTTAATCTAATCATTTTGTGTGAACATGCTGACTGACTGTCTCTAGAACATACATGTATCTCCAATTTTGTAGACTACTACATTTGCCCAATGGAACATTTTCTCATTTGTAGACCCAATGGAACATTTTCTCATTTGTAGACTCGAGTAATGGCATACTGTAGTTGAACATGTTGCATGTGAAACATTATACGGTAATCATATTCCACACAATATACTCTAGCCTGCACAAGTGTGGCGATTCTTTACCACACGCACTTGCGATAATTTCTTGTTTCACCCACTTTCTTTCAAACATGTGATATGTACTTACTTAATGGTTGTACATGTACTTACCTCCCACTCTCGTGTAGCGAGCCATTCTGTTGGTTCAGGCCAGCTGGCTGCACGAGTGGGACAGTACAAACCCACACTGTTGTAACCCTCACACAATTTCGATTTCGACATTTGGCGTGAGGGTTTTGGCTATTGTATAATAACCAACATACATGTAACGGGAATTCAAGTCAACCCACCCTAGTCTCTACCTCCATGCATTTGGAGGATGAGAACCACTGGGGTAGGGTATGTTCAGTTATTTTCTGCTTCATCCAAAATAAACTAGAGTACCCCTGATGTACCCCTCAGTGGAGTAGCATTAGTGATGCCAGTCGACTATTTTAATCTAATCATTTTGTGTGAACATGCCAAATGTCTCCTAGAACATACATGTGTCTCCAATTTTGAAAATTATTGCAATTGCCCAATGGAACATTTTCTCATTTGCAGACCCAATGGAACAATTTTTCATTTGTATACTCGTGTATACATGTAGTTATTTTCTGATTCATCCAAAATAATCCAGAGTCCCCACCCCCCCCCCCAACCAATAATGCATTGTGTGAATATGTTTTATCAACCCATTTTTGTTGCAATCGGAATACACGTTTTTCTCCATTTTCCATCAAGTGTATATGTTGTGACCACTCATTCGAACCGTCTCGACATATAACCATAAATATGCAATATATTCAAAAATTTATTCCGAGAATGCAATGGGTTAAACACTTTGTTTTGACCTGCTGGAATATTGTAGCTACACATAACTGCGTGTCCTATCATTTAAATGTCTCTCCCATAAACAGTGAGTGGAGAATTAAAACGTTTCACGTAGGTGTTGGGACAGCTAAAGGTGAATGACCTGTATCTATAAATAACATTCTCTTACTACGTTTAGATTAATATTAAAGCAGCGAACCAATCAGCGGCTAAGTCACAAACCACATGTACGGCTCTGTGTCATTGATTGCCAAAACACATGGCCTCGATTTCATTATAGCAGATGTACTGCATATTTATTTTGAGTATGGAGTTTTGTGTCTCCAAATATCTTTTATTTTGAACAAGACGATCCATTGTGTCTTGCAGCACTTATAATTTGGAAAGCGTGTCGTATAACATAAATGTGTATGTGTGTATTGCCTGGAGAGTGGATGGCATAGTGTGTTTCCGAGAGGTGTAGTCCCAGACCAGACTGCGCCACCGCGCAGTCCGATCAGGGTCTACACTTTTCAACAATTCATTGCCAAACTACTTGTGTGTCACATAATCAAATTTCAGACGCATATAAAGCCAAATAATTCTGTCAGCCAGCCAGAATCTAAAATGGTCAAATACCAGATGGGCCCCTCAGTCTCGTGGCAACTCACACATGGGGCTGTGTTAATGTGTATATATGGGGTAGTATGTGCACATAGTATTTTTTTGTTTACATAATATTATGGAGTTTTGTACTTGATCTTCAATGAGCTACATCATGCATGCATATTTAGATCTGTTTGTACAGGTATTAGTATTATTTTGTACAATTATTCTGTCGCAAACACTGGGCTCCTTTTATTACGCAACATTAAGTAGGGACATGCATAGCAGATGTGATTTCATTCAATAGAAACATTTATACTACATGGGCTCACCATGATCACCTGACCAGTTCGAATTCAGTGAATTCCATATTCCTGTAAATGTCCTTTTTCCAATGTTCATTTTGCTCTGTAATATGACAACTTTCTTTTCAGTACTTCACTTTTCCCTGATTCATTCTAGTTCGCCTCTTCTTGATTTTCTTCTCTTTATTCAATTTTTTTCTTCTCCAAATCAGTTTAAACAGTGTCCAAAATTTGTTCTGTTTGCTTTGCACAAACATAGAACTATTTATATGCGTTTTGTCACAACAACAAAATATATGTACTGCTAACAAAAGGAGACAGTGTTATAAGCTCTCGAACTTTCTTCTGAATCCTTTTCACATTTTCAATTATTGTAACGTGTACTACATTTGTAAATATGATACTGTATGTGTCAAAATGTGAATAAAATATTGTTAAAACTAATACCAGACGACGAAATGTATTACAATTAGGTATGAACATTAAGGAGACACGTACCTTCTACTTGAGGTCATATTCGATGAGATACCTATAAATGAATTTCCCTTGTGAACAGGTTGAATACGGGATATTCCAACCCGTTGGCCCAGCCATAATAGGCCGTTAAACACTAATAATCAATCAATCAATCTTCAATATATGATGGGCAAACTTTTTATATGCTGTGCATTCTTCATTATGTGATGTGCAATATTCTTTATATGATGTGCTTTCTTCATTATATGATGTGCAAACTTCTTTAAAGGATGTGCATTCTTCAATATATGATGTGCAAACTTTTTTATATGCTGTGAATTCATTAATATATGATGTGCAAACTTCTTTAAAAAATGTGCATTCTTCATTATATGATGTGCAAACTTTTTTATATGCTGTGCATTCTTTAATATATGATGTGCAAACGTATTTATATGATGTGCTTTCTTCATTATATGATGTGCAAACTTCTTATATGATGTGCATTCTTCATTATATGATGTGCAAACTTCTTATATGCTGTGCATTCTTCATAATGTGATGTGCAATATTCTTTATATGATGTGCATTCTTCATTATATGACGTGCAAACTTTTTTATATGATGTGGATGTTATGGAACTTTCGATCTTTTCGCGGCCATCTTGGATGTCGTAATCATCCAGTTTTGCAAATCATTCTTGCAAAACTGGAGGGGGTCAATTAGCGGACACATTCGGAATATTTTTTGTCAAGATCAGAAAATTAGGTCAGCCAAGATGGCCACCAAAAGAACAAAAGGTTGTTATTTCAAACAATTTAAAACGCAATAAGTCCAGCTGAGCGATACAGGTCCATATGGGCCTCTTGTTTAAATCCTGTTATGGCCCTTTGAGAGCTAAATAGTGTTACGCCCCATTAAGAAAGTTATAGGATCAGAGCCAGTCCTATTACATTCGGTGTTGGAGCTAAATGACTGGTGTGGCATGGACCTGGCACCAGGTGAGGATATTCTGATTTCAGGACTGAATATATAGATTATGTAAATATTGAGTTCTGATTTTGGGAATTTCCCTCGTTATGGTATGGATAGGTTGAATGCGGGATAGTCCATCCTGTTGGCCCGGCCTTAAATGACCTTAGCTGTGACTCTGGTCTGGCATGGACCTGGCACCAGGTCAGGATATTCTGATTTCAGGACTGAATATGTAGATTATGTAAATATTGAGTTCTGATTTTGGGAATTTCCCTCGTTATGGACAGGTTGAATGCGGGATAGTCCATCCCGTTGGCCCGGCCTTAAATGACCTTAGCTGTTGATCGGCCATTAAACACCAATAATCAATCATGAATGACTAGACTACATATTATGAGCAGCGCTGCCTCTGATCGGAATATCAATCTGGGACTACACTGCTCAAAATGATGTACAGTGCAACCTCTCTACAACGGCTAGACATGGGAAGACTGAAAACTGGCTGTTGTAGAGAGGTGCTGTGAGAGGTAAATTGTATAGTAATCAGAGCTACAGTTAAGATGCGTAATTTGATCAACGTTTTGTATTTCAACAAAACTGGCAAGTTGGGAGTTCTTTAGAATCGTCTCAACGAGACGATTATAAAGCAATCGCAACTAGCCAGTTTTTGTGAAGAAGAAACAAAATCCCCCACAAATTACGCTGTAACTCTGGTATTTCATCACATTGGCTTTTAGATTTTTGGTTGTTAAATAAAGGTGGCTGTTGTAGAGAGGTGGCCGTTCGTGGAGGTTTGACTGTACGATATTTAATTTATTTCTCAAAGCTGAATAATCATGCAGTTTATCGGCATAATAATTAATACATTTACTAACACTGATATTTGATATTGAATGTATGCCACATGCCAGTATTTGTACCAAATAAAATACATGTATGTACATCAGTCCAAATGTCAACCAGTAGTTCTCCTTCTTTTGATTTCGCTACAATACAATAATAATCGGAATGTTGTACCATAATTCTCCCTCCGATAAGTATCGGAGGCAGGCTCAGAAATGGTACAACTTAAGTAAAGTTTTCTTCTCTCTTTGGATTGTCTGTTATTATTACATGTAAGTGGAAGTAGACAAATGAGCCAGCAGCCTACAAAATACCTTACAGCATTCAAACTTGTGGCCCGGCCTTAAATGACCTTAGGTGTTGATAGGCCGCTAAACACCAATAATCAATCAAGCAATCGTCCTGCACAGTTGGGTGGTGGTTGGGAGCAGGCGAATGATAATTTAATGATAGGCATTCATCCTTACCGGAATGCCGACAACCTACGTGGTTTGGCCCTCATTTACGGTTTCAACTTCCTGGTACTTGAGAGCTAAATCCTGTTATGCCCCATTAAAAAGGAATAAGATATGTACTGATCATATTGCTTTTAGGGCTGGAGCTAAGTAACTGGTGTGGCATGGACCTGGCACCAGGTCAGGATATTCTAAACTCGGGGCTGAGTATAGTTTCTGTGAATATTGAGCTCTCATTTTGGGAATTTCCCTCATTACCGGAATCTAGTTTTTTCATGTAAACCTTTCATTTGTGAGTCCAAACGGCGTCAGGGATTCTGCAACCCTTCCGTGCTGCCCCCATGCCCAAGGTCAAGGTCAAATGACTTTGAATTTTTTTTTCATGTAAACCTTTCACATTTGTGAGTCCAAACGGCGTCGGGGAGCATCTGTTGGTTTTACCGACCTTTCTATTTTTCCTATATTTATAATTTTACGATTTTCTAATTTCAGGACTGATTATATATTTTCTGTAAATATTGAGTTCTCATTGTTGGAACTTCCCTCTGTGTGGTTGGGTTAAATATAGGATACTCAAACCTGTTGGCTTAGGTGGTGGTCGGGAACATGTGATGGGTAATTTAACGATCGGGGTTCATCCTTACCGGAATGCCGACCTACATGGTTTGGCCCTCTTGTACCGTTTTGGCCCCCTGGTACTTGAGAGCTAAATCCTGTTATGCTCCATTAATAAGCTTATAGCTGCTATTCCTATTACTTTGGGGCAAGAGCTCAGTGATTTTGGTGTGGCATGGACCTGGCACCAGGTCAGGATATTCTGATTTCAGGACTGAAAATATTGAGTTCTGATTTTGCGAATTTCCCTCATTATGGACAGGTTGAATGTGGGATAGTCCATCCCGTTGTCCTGGCCTTACATGACCCTGGCTGTTGATAGGCCGTTAAACACCAATAATCAATCAATCCCTCATTATGGACAGGTTGAATACAGGATAATCCATCCCGTTTGCCCGGCCTTACATGACCCTGTCTCTTGATAGACCGTTGAACACCAATAATCAATCAATCCAACCCGTTGGCCTGGCCCTAAACGACATTGGCTGTTGATAGGCCATTAAACACCAATAATCAAATCATCACTATATATTGCACTATATGTATTTATAATTTGTACTTCGTGTGACACTGTACACTTGTATCATTAGGTGTAATGAGAGTGCAATACTCAATAAAAAATCAATAGTAAATCACTAAATTGTCTTTTCCTTCACATTCCCTATGAGGTGGTTGGTTGAGAGCACGAGTGGTAATTTTACGAACTATGTTTATCTTATCAGAATGCCTACTAATGTGGGTTGGCCCTCGTGTACAATTTTGCCTGGACTTTCTTCCGTTGGTTGAGAGCAGGAGTGGTAATTTTAAGATATATGTTTATCTCAGAATGCCTATAATGTGGGTTGGCCCTCGTGTACAATTTGCCTGATTCCTAGCCCCGGAGTCCCGGACTTTCTTCCGGTTCGCTTGTCTAATTGTGCCTAGCAAAACTGTTAGGGGCTTAGATGCTACTATTGCCCTGGGTGGCCCACGTGTCAATGCCTAGACTTCCTAGCCGGTCCCGGACTTTTCTTCGTGTTCTGCTTGTCCCTGATATGTGCAGAGACAAAACATGAGGGGTTATGGTGGCACATTCTATGGGCTCACAGGGCCTGGAAACTTGCTTTTCAGCGACATGGCTGGCGGCCGTTTTCAGCATGATGACAATTTTTGCGTCATTTTGGACCGCCTATCCCGGAGTCCCGGACTTTCTTCCGTGTTCTGCTTGTCTACATATGTGCCCTAGACAAAACCATGGGGGGTTACTGGTGGCACATTCCCTATTGGGCTCACCAGGGCCTGGACACTTGCTCGCCCGCGACATATTGGCTGGCGGCCGGTTTTCAGCCATGATGACAAGTTTTTGCGTCATTTTGGACCGCTTAGGAGCCCGGAGTCCCGACTTTCTTCCGTGTGTCTTGCTGTTCTACATGATGTGCCCTAGGACAAAACCATGGGGAGTATTACCTGGTGGCACATTCCCTATTGGGCTCACCAGGGCCGGGAAACTTGCTCGCCCGCGACATTATTGGCTGGCGGCCGGTTTTCATCCATTGATGACAAGTTTTGCGTCATTTTATTTTTTGGACGCCTAGCCCGGAGTCCCGGACTTTCTTTCCGTGTTCTGCTTGTCTACATATGTGCCCTAAGACAACACCATGGGGGGTTACTGGTGGCATATTCCCTATTGGGCATACCAGGGCCTGGACACTTGCTCGCGCGACATATTGGCTGGCGGCCGGTTTTCAGCCATGATGACAAGTTTTGCGTCATTTTGGACCGCCTAGCCCGGAGTCCCGGACTTTCTTCCGTGTTTCTGCTTGTCTACATAGTGCCCTAGACAAAACCATGGGGGTTACTGGTGGCACATTCCCTATTGGGCACACCAGGCCTGGACACTTGCTCGCCCGCGACATATTGGCTGGCGGCCGGTTTTCAGCCATGATGACAATTGCGTCATCATTTTGGACCGCTTAGACCCGGAGTCCCGGACTTTCTTCCGTTTTCTGCTTGTCTACATATGTACCCTAAGACAAAACCATGGGGATTACTGGTGGCACATTCCCTATTGGGCTCACCAGGGCCTGGAAACTTGCGATTCCGCGACATATTGGCTGGCGCCGGTTTTCATCCATGATGACAAGTTTTGCGTCATTTTGGACCGCCTAGCCCGGAGTCCGGACTTTCTTCCGTGTTCTGCTGTCTACATAGTTGCCCTAGAACAAAACCATGTGGGGTTACTGGTGCACATTCCCTATTGGGCACACCAGGGCCTGGACACTTGCTCGCCCGCGACATATTGGCTGGCGGCCGGTTTCAGCCATGATGACAAGTTTTGCGTCATTTTGGACCGCTTAGCCCGGAGTCCCGGACTTTCTTCCTGTTCTGCTTGTCTACATATGTACCCTAGACAAAACCATGGGGAGTTACTGTGGCACATTCCCTATTGGGCACACCAGCCTGACACTGCTCCGCAACCCGCGACATATTGTTCTGGCGAGGCCGGTTTTCATTCCATCCTGGATGACAAGTTTTGCGTCATTTGATGACCAGCCTAGCCCGGAGTCCCGGACTTTCTTTCTTCCGTGTTTTCTGCTTGTCTAACATATGACCCTGCCCTACAAAACCATGAAGTTACTGTGGCACATCTTCCCTATTGGGCTCACCAGGGACCTGACACCTTTGCCACCTCGCTCGCGACATATTGGCTGGCGGCCGGTTTTCAGCCATGAGACAAGTTTTGCGTCATTTTGGACCGCCTAGCCCGGAGTCCCCGGACTTTCTTCCGTGTTGTGTAAAATGCTGTCACATATTGGGTGGGCCTAGACACCATGTACTTTTGTTTTTGCCTGCCCGGAGTCCCGGACTTTCTTCCTGTTGCTTGTCTCCATGTGCCCACAAAACCAGCTGGTGGCACATTCCCTATTGGGCACACCGGCCTGGACACTTGCTCGCCCGCACATATTGGCTGGCGGCCGTTTTCAGCCATGATGACAAGTTTTTGCGTCATTTTGGACCGCTTAGCCCGAGTCCCGGACTTTCTTCCGTGTTCTCTTGTCTACATAGTGCTAGACAAAACAGGGGGGAGGGGGTTACTGGTGGCACACCCTATTGGGCACACAGGGCCTGGACACTTGCTCCGCGACATTATTGGCTGGCGGCCGTACATTTTGCCATGACAAGTTTTTGCGTCATTTTGGACCGCCTAGCCCGGAGTGCGGACTTTCTTCCGTGTTCTGCTTGTTCTACATATGTGCCCTAGACAAAACCATGGGGGGTTACTGGTGGCACATTCCCTATTGGGCACACCAGGGCCTGGACACTTGCTCGCCCGCGACATATTGGCTGGCGGCCGGTTTTCAGCCATGATGACAAGTTTTGCGTCATTTTGGACCGCGTAGCCCGGAGTCCCGGACTTTCTTCCATATTCTGCTTGTCTACATATGTGCCCTAGACAAAACCATGGGGGGTTACTGGTGGCACATTCCCTATTGGGCTCACCAGGGCCTGGACACTTGCTCGCCCGCGACATATTGGCTGGCGGCCGGTTTTCAGCCATGATGACAAGTTTTGCGTCATTTTGGACCGCCTAGCCCGGAGTCCCGGACTTTCTTCCGTGTTCTGCTTGTCTACATATGTGCCCTAGACAAAACCATGGGGGGTTACTGGTGGCACATTCCCATTGGGCTCACCAGGGCCTGGACACTTGCCTGCCCGCGACATATTGGCTGGCGGCCGGTTTTCAGCCATGATGACAAGTTTTGCGTCATTTTGGACCGCCTAGCCCGGAGTCCCGGACTTTCTTCCGTGTTCTGCTTGTCTACATATGTGCCCTAGACAAAACCATGGGGGGTTACTGGTGGCACATTCCCTATTGGGCAAACCAGGGCCTGGACACTTGCTCGCCCGCGACATATTGGCTGGCGGCCGGTTTTCAGCCATGATGACAAGTTTTGCGTCATTTTGGACCGCCTAGCCCGGAGTCCCCGGCTTTCTTCCGTGTTCTGCTTGTCTATATGTGCCCTAGACAAAACCATGGGGGGTTACTGGTGGCACATTCCCTATTGGGCAAACCAGGGCCTGGACACTTGCTCGCCCGCGACATATTGGCTGGCGGCCGGTTTTCAGCCATGATGACAAGTTTTGCGTCATTTTGGACCGCCTAGCCCGGAGTCCCGGACTTTCTTCCGTGTTCTGCTTGTCTACATATGTGCCCTAGACAAAACCATGGGGGGTTACTGGTGGCACATTCCCTATTGGGCTCACCAGGGCCTGGACACTTGCTCGCCCGCGACATATTGGCTGGCGGCCGGTTTTCAGCCATGATGACAAGTTTTGCGTCATTTTGGACTTCCTAGCCCGGAGTCCCGGACTTTCTTCCGTGTTCTGCTTGTCTACATATGTGCCCTAGACAAAACCATGGGGGGTTACTGGTGGCACATTCCCTATTGGGCACACCAGGGCCTGGACACTTGCTCGCCCGCGACATATTGGCTGGCGGCCGTTTTCAGCCATGATGACAAGTTTTGCGTCATTTTGGACCGCCTAGCCCGGAGTCCCGGGCTTTCTTCCGTGTTCTGCTTGTCTACATATTGTCCCTAGACAAAACCAGGGGGGTTACTGGTGGCACATTCCCTATTGGCATACCAGGGCCTGGACACTTGCTCGCCCGCGACATATTGGCTGGCGGCCGGTTTTCAGCCATGATGACAAGTTTTGCGTCATTTTGGACCGCCTAGCCCGGAGTCCCGGACTTTCTTCCGTGTTCTGCTTGTCTACATATGTGCCCTAGACAAAACCATGGGGGGTTACTGGTGGCACATTCCCTATTGGGCACACCAGGGCCTGGACACTTGCTCGCCCGCGACATATTGGCTGGCGGCCGGTTTTCAGCCATGATGACAAGTTTTGCGTCATTTTGGACCGCTTAGCCCGGAGTCCCGGACTTTCTTCCGTGTTCTGCTTGTCTACATATGTACCCTAGACAAAACCATGGGGAGTTACTGGTGGCACATTCCCTATTGGGCTCACCAGGGCCTGGAAACTTGCTCGCCCGCGACATATTGGCTGGCGGCCGGTTTTCAGCCATGATGACAAGTTTTGCGTCATTTTGGACCGCCTAGCCCGGAGTCCCGGACTTTCTTCCGTGCTCTGCTTGTCTACATATGTGCCCTAGACAAAACCATGGGGGGTTACTGGTGGCACATTCCCTATTGGGCACACCAGGGCCTGGACACTTGCTCGCCCGCGACATATTGGCTGGCGGCCGGTTTTCAGCCATGATGACAAGTTTTTTTTGCGTCATTTGGACCGCCTAGCCCGGAGTCCCGGACTTTCTTCCGTGTTCTGCTTGTCTACATATGTGCCCTAGACAAAACCATGGGGGGTTACTGGTGGCACATTCCCTATTGGGCACACCAGGGCCTGGACACTTGCTCGCCCGCGACATATTGGCTGGCGGCCGGTTTTCAACCATTGATGACAAGTTTTTGCGTCATTTTTGGACCGCCTAGCCCGGAGTCCCGGACTTTCTTCCGTATTCTGCTTGTCTACATATGTGCCCTAGACAAAACCATGGGGGGTTACTGGTGGCACATTCCCTATTGGGCTCACCAGGGCCTGGACACTTGCTCGCCCGCGACATATTGGCTGGCGGCCGGTTTTCAGCCATGATGACAAGTTTTGCGTCATTTTGGACCGCCTAGCCCGGAGTCCCGGACTTTCTTCCGTGTTCTGCTTGTCTACATATGTGCCCTAGACAAAACCATGGGGGTTACTGGTGGCACATTCCCTATTGGGCTCACCAGGGCCTGGAAACTTGCTCGCCCGCGACATATTGGCTGGCGGCCGGTTTTCAGCCATGATGACAAGTTTTGCGTCATTTTCGACCGCCTATCCCGGAGTCCCGGCACGTTAAAGAACCAGAGGGACTATTCTAATGAGAGTCTAGGCCCCCTCGGGGCCGGTTTCCTCTGTATCCACCTCCGTCCTTTCTCCCATTCTCGGGAGACGGCATGCCGTTCCATAGAGTCCATGTGGTACGTCGTTACTGCGTTCTGGCAATGGGAGGTAATGCATGACAAAATATTAATAATTGCTTACTGCGTTCTGAAGATCCTTACTGCGGGATAGCTTGATTTGAAAAAGGGAGGTAATGCATGACAAAATATTAATAATTGCTTACTGCGTTCTGAAGATCCTTACTGCGGGATAGCTTGATGTTAACTTTTCGCGTCACCGCATTTGTACATGCGTAATACACAGTTGATTATTAAAGATTAAATACTTGTTAAAAGTTACTGTTAAAACTAAGTTTTAAATGTCTATTTACAGTCCACATTTAAAAATAGTCTAATTTACAATGCAATTGGCATGATAAACTTGATATTAAAGGGACTGTTTCAGATGAGGCCCCTATACGGGAACCAGTCATTTCGTAACCATGCCATTTCGTAACCGCCGATTTCTGGTCATTTCGTAACCAATTAAATAAATATATAAATATATCCAACGGCAACAATTCATAATCACCATTGATGTATCAATAGTGTCGGCAAAGAGCAAATATGATTTTAAGTTTTCTATGTTAAAAGACCGGCGGTTACGACATGACCAACAAATTGGTCATTTCGTAACCGAATGCCGTTAAAATACCGGCGGTTACGAAATGACTTTTTTTTCAAGGGGCCGATTTTGGGCGGTTACGAAATGACCAACAAAACGGTTACGAAATGACCAGAAATCGGCGGTTACGAAATGGCATGGTTACGAAATGACTGGATTCCCCATATACATGTAGACGTAATTTACAGAACAACTTCTGAATCATTACAGACTGTCCGATGAATATTTTATATGCATAAATAATAGTGGCCTACTTATGACATTTTCAAATAGTGTTACCTTCTCCGGTGGGCAGAAAAATAAACGTTCAATACGAAACAACAGCGATTCTCGATCTAGGCCTACTTTCGTTTTGAACGGTCTATAAACTGCAAACGTCCGTTTGTGCTTGTCTGATACAACTCTATATGTCTCTCTAACATTATGTTACAACATTTTATATACCGGTACTACATGTATTCAAGTAACAAATGAATACAATTCCCCACTCATTGTTTACATCGGTGCCGTGTAAACAATGTAGATTTAACAAATAATGATTTTGTCATAATTATTTTGTCATTTATTTTTTACTTGTTATACCCCCGCAACGAGTTGTGGGGGGGGGGGTATACTGGAATCAGATTGTCCGTCCGTGCGTCCGTCTTGCCGTGCGTGCATCCGTCACAAAACTTAACGTCTCGTAAATTTGTTATTATATATATTCTGTTTCCTTCAACCGAATGTCGTGATATTTCACACATGCGTTTCTACGCCAATCATCCAGCCTTATGCGCTGAATCTACGGCACCCCGCTGACCCCGCGGTCAACGTCATGGACTTAGAAAATTCCGATTTTTTTGCTTTGGGTCATGGTCCACACTGGGGTATCCGTAAGCCCTCGTTTACTGACACATCTAGTTCAACTTTCTCATGTGGGGCATAATAGGTTCACAAAACACACAAATAAATATGATCCCCGGCAAAACTCTTTTCTATATATTTTTGGTCACCTAGACACCTACCTACATATGTCGAGTCAGCCCTTGTAATATAGCCGACACAACACATGTATGTCGCTGGAACAGTTGTTGTCTGTTGAAATCGATCCGTTAAATGTTCATAGGTGTAATTAAAACTTTTATTTTATTAATAGTATTCTCCATTTTTGCGTGTATAATACATGGGCAGAAACGTCTACGAATATGTGCCGACATATTTCAGACGTGGGCAGACACGTCCACACATAGTCATAGCCCGAGAAGACCGTGCAGCCTCTATCGAGACATGGGCCGACTGGTCCAACATACGGGCTCATATGACCGTAGCCCATATCTGGACGGGGCCAAATCGTCGGACCCCACCCCCAAATCGTCCATATATGGGCCGACTCGACCGTGGTCCGACTCGTCCGTAATTCGTTCATAAGATCGAAGCGCTCAAACGCGCTGGGTGTCCCGAATTTCAACGATGTAGGTGATTAAAAGTTGATCTGTTTTATGTTTATTAACACTATTTTTTAACAATTGAATTCCCGATCATTATTTTTTTTATTTCAAAACGTCTTTTCCATCGCCGGAAATAATTACTTAAAAAAAAAACGAACTTTCCTCTTTTTTTTTTTTCGTGTTTCCCAAAAATTACACTCGGCGGTTTTGTAAACCAAGTCATATAAAATAAATCGCCTTATTCTTCGAATAGTCAAGCTAAAAATGACCCCTAATACAGCGTAATGTAACAGTTCCTAACTTAATATGGAATATCCCGGGCCGATAGTCCGTGTCAGTTACTTGGGGTTAAATATTACGAACACAGATAAACACAGTGCATGGTTTCTTTATTTTATTTTAACATTATCAGAAATGGCGAGTCTAGGAACTCTCGTATCTTTATGCTGAAGCCAGTCTATTTCAGTCACTAATCCGCTATGCACCTGTCCCACGCGTGTTAAGAAAATTCGATATTTGGAGAAACTGAATACACAGCGAGCTGCACACTGGTTTAACACGGATATGGCCCGCGGATATGTGTCATAAATTACTTGGTGGTCAAAACCGGTTTATAGCGAAATAGCAGCCGACTGGCAATTTTTCTCGGACCGATTTTTAAGACTAGTTTTCAAATCTCAATCGGTCTGAGAGTTCAAAAATCGGTCCAGAACCGGAAAACTGAACATTTTAGAAGCCCTGCTAGAAGTATATATACTAGTCTAGAAGTATATATACACACACGAAGAACAATCTGAGCATGCGCATTCTACGCGATACACGGTTGGCATACCAAAACGTGTAATGCGTTAAAACCCGTATACGTATAACACGGTTTCATCTGTACGGTGCTGTGTACATGTAGAAGCGTGTAACCGTTCGTCGAAGAAAGCGTTAAATCGTTTAAACGGTTTACCTTAGCGTTGTATACGTTTACAACCATTCGTTTACAACCGTTCTATACGTTTAACCATCCGCACACGGATTACACGCTATTGAAACTCAATGCGTTGTTTACAACCGTTGTATACGTTTACAACCGTTGTACACGGATTACACGCTTTTGAAACTCAATGCGTTGAACACGGTTTGTTCGACTTTCGCGCATGCGCAAGAGTGGGGAAACGCAACGCATGGCCGAAAACGTATTACACGTAGACGACACACGGTTTGAAACGCAACTAACGGAAACTCCACGGTTACGCAACGCACAACACTTTGTACACGTATAAACCCGGAACATTTTGACAGAAACGACTGTAGTGACATAATTATACACTTATTTAATTCCTATAAAGAACGTTTTGTGTCTACTGCGTGGGCATGTACCTTAACAGCACTTTAGAATAATTTACAACATGCAAAGTGCTGTCAAAACATGTTTGTTTTCACTGAGAAATAAGACAAGATATAAAAGTAACAGCAGACGACAATTATTGTGCGTAGCGCTCTAAGGGTTAAGATGGTCCAGACAAGAAAATGTCTCCAGATGTGACTGCTTGACCACGTCGGCCGGGCAGATGTGGTAGCGTGCTACCTTATAACTGTCGCCGTGTGTCTTTCTTGACGATTGCATTACCATCACCTGATATCCATTATTATGCAGTCAAGTGATAAGCTGATGATTTGATACTACAAATCGTACGAAAAACAAGTTTATGACCATCAAATTTCAAATTAATTTCGAGACTTTTCGAAAACTCCACCGACCTCACTGTGTGTTTTGTGCATTATGTATTGCTTATACACAAACAATCAAGAAGCTGCAATGAAATCACTGATTCGGAATCTATTATAGAGATGTTGATGCATTTATTTTGCCAAATTCAATACAAACACCGGATATATATGTAATTACATAGCTGCGCGTCTACCTCCGTTTATGATAAAATAAGTGGCATTAAATTGCATATCGTTCGCTAAGTACTGGATAGAATTGTTCAAAAGTCTCAATTTACTAATATCGTTTGCATACACTAGGTTGTTCATATTTAAGATTATTTATGCATCAAAGTGCAGTGTAAGCGAAAACTTCGCTTTCACCATTTTGAATTCATAAGGACAAACGACGAAAAAGAGTGACAATGTCAAAGAACGACAGGTAGGCGACAATGTACAGCGCCTCAAGCATTTCTAAGTCATTGATGCTGCGAGGAACTCGTGCAAGTACATGTATCCTTGCTATAATCTTTTGTCACAACACCATGGCCATAACGTCAAACATTTATTCACGTTCAGTGACGTCACAAGTATGTGACGTCAAGTCATGACGTCATAATATGTGTACTGAGGTACAAGGCATCATGTCTCATATTAGTGAAAGTTTCAGTAAGTTATCATTGTCCATTTTCTGTTCACACTTAATGTTAACGGACACCAGTAAACGTAAATGTGAGGGCAAAATGTGAACTTTCACGGCGGTGTTAGACAATTTGAATCGTCGTTTTTCAGACGTTGTTTACCGCTTTCCATAACATTGTCATTAAGCCCGTTTTTTGTATGGCGCGGCCCATATATATATGAACAGTATAAATGACGATACATACACACAATTTGTGCAATTATTGGAGGGGCTAAAACATACTCTGGCCCACCCCGCCCCCACTCTCAATATGGGGGGGGGCTGGCCCCCCCCCCCCCCTGCTCCTACGCCTATGCATATATAATGACTACCCTTTTCGATCAGGATCTATACTGTCAGTATTACTTATCAAACAACAGTGCAGGTTATCCTATTGATCTTAACCATATGTGTATTTCATATACTGACGCATGAACCGGGTGATTCTATCCGTAGTGTTTTATGGTGCCAATTAACCTGTCATCTCCTTTGATACGTGCCGAGCAATCTGTTCTGTACCGTTCAGGATCTACTCTGATATTATGCTACCTGGACTCGCTACCCTGATCAGGTTCTACTGTGACATTTTAATCCATATACTGGTTACCCGGTCAGATCAGGATCTACTCTGATATTGTAACACATATATATGCTACACAGCCTGACCGGGTTCTACTTTGACATTTGAATCAATATACTGACTACCCCGTCAGATCATGATCTACTCTGATATTGTGTATTTGCTAGTTGCAACGATAAATGCTTATGCTAATCATATATATGTGTAATGTGTAATGCGATACCGATGTTTGCTGGGATATTATAAATGACATAAATTATGTTCCGGTATTGCAAACATCCTTCTCATTTCAGATCGCACACTTGTGTTGTAGATATATATACTGTCTAGTCGATCAAATCAGGATCTATACTGAACATAATCTACTCTGATAGTGTAACACACATACCCTGTCTGATCAGGATCTACAATGATATTGTTAAACATATAATGGCTACCCTGTTTGTTCACGATCTACTTTGATATTTGTTCTGTATCTACTCTGATATTGTAACACATATATTTGATCAGGATTCATACTGTCAGTAATACATGTACTTATAGTAGTTATCAAACAACAGGGCAGGCTATCCCATGGATCTTAACAATATGTGTATTTTATACATGTATATCGACGCGTGATTTAATCCGGAGTGCTTAACACATATCGATGGTCTAGTAACATAAGGTCGTAAGTGCTATGCTTTAGCATAGCAGTTACGACCTTATGTTACTAGATCATCGATATATTGGCTACGTATACACTGTATGTTCAGGATCTACATTGACATTGTAAAATATGTACTGGCTACCCGATCTTGTCAGGTTCTATTCTGATATTTGAATCCATATACTGGCTACCCGGTCTGATCAAGTTCTACTGATATTTTAATCCATATACTGGTCTGCAGTCTGCGAAATTAGCCGGGTGCCCGATGCCCGAGACGTGCAGAAATCGCGACGGACGTGTAAATTTTCCAATCTCACATGCCCGACGGGCACCTGTTTTAAAAACGCATAAACGTAATAAAACTGGACAGTAGAAATGTTTTTCTAAATTCTTTAAAATTACGAATTGTTTACACTGGAATTGAAAGTCGTCTAGAAGCGGACAGGTTTAAATTCGCTTACTGACATCTCGGCCCTATGACGAGTCGGCCGATCGATACATCGGGTGCGGGTCAAAACGTACCCGATACCTCGCCCGGTATGACTAGAAACCGGAGAGGACCGGAATTTCTGTTTCCTCGCCCCGGGTCGTTTCGTCCTATTTTTGTTTGTATATGTGTTTATACTACAATCCTATGACGAATCCTATGACGAATTGGCAATGTCCGCTGACGTAATTACTGATGTTTTAATTAGAGATCGACGAGCATTGTAAACCATGGTCAGACTACGCGAATCCACTGCCTGGTCTGGCCGCTAATGCAATAAGCCGGGATTTGTCGGAGATCGAGACCCAATTCACATAAACACGTTTGTTGTGTCACTTTAGACTGGTTCCCGGTAGTATTGTTTCGATAGGCTGCGCATCCGACAGGGTACCAGTCTAGTGTGGACTACTTGACTGACGTCAGCATCCGCGTGTATTGATCTTTGATATGGCCTTGTGCCCCGCGGTGTGAAACTTACACGTAGTAATACACAATGTACTTGACAAGCGCTGTGTGTTTGAAGTCTTAGCCTTGTCACTGTTGACTAATTAGCATCGTGCAGTGGCGGTCCAGGATTTCACCAGGGGGGGGGGGGCCCACATGGAACTTGAAGGAGGTATGCTCGTTCGACTGATGCGGAGCGAGTTGGCTAGGGGCATGCCCCACACCCCCCCCCCGTAAACAAAAATTAAGGGGTGGTGGGGGGGGGGCAAAAATCCGACTAATTGGATACGACCAGTTTCAATTCAAAATCCGCCTCTGTCGTGTAAACACAGTTTGCCAACTAATGATGGAGTTTTATGATTTACGCGGAATTGCATTTTGCCTATTGGAATACACAACACGGAATACATATCGGGAATTACCGTTAATGGTGTTATGCAATATTTTTCATGGAAAATGTTTAATGTCGCCGAAATGACACCAACCATACCGGGCAAGGTAAATGTTTTGAAAAGAGCATTGTGTCAATGTATGCGAATGTAATCGATGACTAATTGGATACGACCAGTTTCAATTCAAATCATAGCGGCCAGATTGGAATGAAAGGAAATTAGCGATTGTGGTGCTATTTATTTTTGCCGACAAAAACTTGACATGGCCGCTGTTCACATACAACTAGATGGCCGCGGCCTGCATGTCGCGCCTTGTGGCGAGGCATGGACACTTTAACCAAAAAACTTAACCAAAATCTTTCACCAAAAAACTTAATAAAAAACTTCAAAGTAATTTGACCTTGACATTGGGTGCAGGGGCTGAACGGGAGGGGGGGGGGGGGGTAGAATGAAAATATAGATGATGATAAACACCCATGTGAAGTTTCAAGGTAATGGGCAAAGCAGTTGCAGAGATATAGTATAACGAAAAACTTTAACCAAAAAACTTAACCAAAAACTTAAACCAAAGAACTTAACCAAAAACTTTAACCAAAAAACTTAACCAAACAACTTAACCAAAAACTTTAACCGGACACACGTACGTACGTACGTACGCCAAAGTGCCGACTATATCGCGCTTCCACAAGCAGGCGCGAAAAAAACTTTAACCAAAAACTTCAAAGTAATTTGACCTTGACATTGGGCACAGGGGCCGCACGGGAGGGGGTTAGAATGAAAATATAGATGATGATAAACACCAATGTGAAGTTTCAAGGTAATGGGCAAAGCAGTTGCAGAGATATAGTATAACGAAAAACTTTAACCAAAAAACTTAACCAAAAACTTTAACCAAAAACTTTAACCAAAGAACTTAACCAAAACATAACTGGCCGTTGTGGACAGGTGGTCGCTATTCCTAGGTGGTCGTTAGCATAGGTTTGACTGTTTATCTATTTATTGTAATTAATTTAAAACATTATACTCAATTTTTTAATGTTAGCAATACAGGGATCATTTTACAGGGGGGTGAAATTCTCTCCCTAAATTGTCTGACTTATTTTGATTTGAGGGAGAAGTAGTTTTTCACTATATAAAACATAAATTATTGTTTACTAATAAATGCATGATATGCCACTTTATGTTAGTTACATATACTAAGTACTATACATTTAACCGCCAATAAGCGGGTAAAATTCTGCACAAATATATGGGCACCTAGAAGTTCATTCGGGCAAGTAACTTTTTCAAGCCCACTTGCCCAAAGAGGGCAAGTGTCTCAAAAAGTTTTTCGTGAAGACTGGGTCTGATCAGATTCTACTCTGCCATTTTAATCCATATACTGGCTATCCGGTCTGATCAGAATCTACGCTGATATTGTAACACATATATAATGCCTACCCTGAATGTTCTGTATCTACTCTGATATTGTAACACATATATTTGATCAGGATCTATACTGTCGGTACTACTTATTGTATTAAACAACAGGGCAGGTTATCACATGTATCTTAACAATATGTGTATTGCATATACTGACGCGTGAACCGGGTGATTTAATCAGTAATGTTTTATGGTTCTAATTAACCTGTTATCTGATACACGTGCCGCGGTATCCGGACAAAACCCCATTGGATCGGAGAAATTGATGTTTATTGATGGAATGGCAAACAGTGCATATCCAGATCAGACTGCGCGGATGCACATGCTGATCTGGTATTGCTCGCAAAACACATACGCCCGATTTCTCCAGTCACATCCACATTATATACAATAAGAAAATCATGCATTCTGGTGCTTCTATTCTGAAAATATGACGTTCATAGCTCCAATGATCCCTATATTGGTATTACTTAAAATAAATATAGCAGTTGGCATACATTGTTTTTTGTGTTGTTTCATACCTCACTCGGTACAATAATAGATGGTATATAACATATAAATCTCCAATGCGCCCCGAAATCTCCAATGCGCCGAAGCCATATTATATTTTCGCTAGGTATTTTTCTAAAATTGATACAAAATTAACGCATTCACCTCGACTTAAATATGTATTATAGATATGTAACAATATATTATATATAAGAAGAAAACTAGATGGCCGCGGCCTGCATGTCGCGCCTTGTGGCGAGGCATGGACACTAAAAAAAAGAAATATAGTATAACCAAAAACTTTAACCAAAAACTTTAACCGGACACACATACGTACGTACGCCAACGTGCCGACTATATCGCGCTTTCCGCAAGCGGGCGCAACAAAAATGAATTTAATTGTTTTATTAAGAAGATATATAACATATAAAACTCCAATGCGCCCCGAAATCTACAATGCGCCGAGCCCATATTATATTTTCGGTAGGTATTTTTCTAAATTTATAAAAAAATAATTTACACATGCGCATTCACATTGACTTAAATATATATTATAGACATGCAACAATATATTATATATAATAATAACAAATTGAATTTAATGTTTTTATTAAGAAGATATATAACATATAAAACTCCAATGCGCCGCGAAATCTCCAATGCGCACTTTAGTCATACCCCCTTTCTAAGTACTATTTCATTCTGAAAATAATAACAAGAGCTCTGCGGAGCAAAATGTCCCGCCTGGCGCAGTTTGATAGTATATATGGAGCTTGTAATAACCTTGGGGTTAGTGAGCACCATGGGCTTTCTGATGCGGGATGTTGCTACAAATGCATATATGGAATATTAAAGCATAAACTGAGCGTTAACTTTTCCAAACACGGAAATTTCTAATTCAGTGACCTTGACCTTTGGGGTTAGCAGGCACCATGGGATTTCTGTAGAATGATGCGGGATGTTGTTACAAATGCATATATGGAATATTAAAGCATAAACTGAGCGTTAACTTTTCCAAACACGGAAATTTCTAATTCAGTGACCTTGACCTTTGGGGTTAGCGGGCACCATGGGCTTTCTGTAGAATGATGCGGGATGTTGTTACAAATGCATATATGGCATATTAAAACATAAACTGAGCATTAAAACTAAGCGTTAACTTTTCCAAACACGGAAATTTCTAAGTCAGCGACCTTGACCTTTGGGGTTAGCGGGCAACATGGGCTTTCTGTAGAATGATGCGGGATGTTGTTACAAATGTATGTATGGAATATCAAAGCATAAACTGAGCGTTAACTTTTCCAAACACGGAAATTTGTAAGTCAGTGACCTTGACCTTTGGGGTTAGCGGGCAACATGGGCTTTCTGTAGAATGATGCGGGATGTTGTTACAAATGTATGTATGGAATATTAAAGCATAAACTGAGCATTAACTTTTCCAAACACGGAAAATTCTAAGTCAGCGACCTTGACCTTTGGGGTTAGCGGGCACCATGGGCTTTCTGGAGAATGATGCGGGATGTTGTTACAAATGCATGTATGGAATATTAAAGCATTCCATTGAGGGAAACAGAAGTTACAATGAATTAACCTGAGTTAAGTTTTAGAAACAGAGCTAAACGCAAAAACTTAACGTTGAATGCATGTGAAAAGTAGGTCAATCAACCATGAAAACTAGGTCAAGGTCACATGGGCTCCCTCTGTGTGAGATGGTTACACCACAGTGTTGATGTATACCGAAGCATTCCATCAAGGGAAACAGAAGTTGTAATACATTAAACCGAGCGTGAACTTTTCCAAACACGGAAATTTCTAAGTCAGTGACCTTGACCTTTGGGGTTAGCGGGCACAATGGGATTTCTGTAGAATGATGCGAGATGTTGTTACAAATGCATGTATGGAATATTAAAGCATTCCATTGAGGGAAACAGAAGTTACAATGAATTAACCCGAGCGCTAAGTTTTAGAAACAGAGCTAAACGCAAAAACTTAACGTTGAATGCATGTGAAAAGCATGTCAATGAACCATGAAAAGTAGGTGAAGGTCACATGGGTTCCCTCTGTGTGAGATGGTTACACCACAGTGTTGATGTATACCAAGTATGGAGGTCGTAAGAGTTATAGTTTTCTGGAAACTGAGCTAAACGCAAAAACTTAACGTGAAATGTTGACGCCGCCGCCGCCGGAAAAGCTATGCCTATGTCCCGCTTCTGCTAAAGCAGGCGGGACAAAAATGGGCTATTCCAGTTTATATAAGTACCCCCCTATGGAAGAGAAAACAAAATTGACGGGGTGGGGTGTCTTCCGGAGAATAATTGAGGGGGATGGGGTCATATGGAGGGATATATAGGCCGATGGGGGGGGGTCATCCTGGTAAAATATTTGAGGGGGGAGGGTCATTGGGATAACAAAAATTGAGGGGCGTATATAGGCAGATGGGGTATGGAAGAGATTTATAGGGGGGGGGGGGGGGGGGGGGGGGGGGGGGGGGGGGGGGGGGGGGGGGTGGGGGGGGGGGGGGGGGGGTCTTCCAGGGGAATAATTGAGGGAGGGGTGCATCATACAAACAAATTGAGGGGGGTATCCGGATAAAAACAATTGAGGTGGTGGGGTGGTAATTTGGAGGGGGTATATAGGTCGATGGGGTATGGAAGAGATTTTTGAGGGGGTGGGGTCTTCCGGGGGAATAACTGAGGGAGGGTGGGGGGTCATTTGAAGGGGGAATAATTGAGGGGGGGGCCTTTCTTTTTGTCTTCAATCTCACTCTATGCTGGTTTCTGGGTTCTGAAGTAAGGAGGAATCTCCTTTTTTAGCCCATTTTCTTCAGTAATTCTTCGGATACTGTGTATCTTGTATTCTTATTGTGGTTCCAGTACTGGTCGAGTTTCGATTTCAGATCATTCACGTCATTAGAATTCACAACATACTTCGGGAGCGAGTTCCAATCGTTTATTATCCTCTGTGAAAACTGTTGTAGGCGAAATGATGTTATACAATTATTATTACAACGTGGTTTGGCCAGTTTATAATCATGTCCACGAGTCCTCGAATGGCATATTGTAAAGAATCTGTCAGATGGAACGTCTTCTATACCGCGAATAATCTTAAAAGTCTGGATCATATCCGGATCATATCCCCTCTTCTTCTCCTGTGCTAATGTTGGAAGTTCTTTCAGTCTGTCTATATATTCAAGGTCCTTCAGCTGAGGTACAATCTTGGTAGACATAGCACTATGGCTTTCACTACCGTTACAAAGAAAATAATAAATGAAAAAAGTCAGATAATGAAAAATAGAAGTTAAACATGATATAGACATGGCATGTTAGCCTATAGTTCTATGTGATAAAACGGCTGCAAATCTATTTTTGCAATCTGTTATTCTCTTTATTTGCACACCGTTCTATCCCTAAAGGCCAAAAACCGTTAGCAAAGTTTCGCCATGAATTGAGGGCGGAACGTATTCATCAAGTTTTTTTTAACTATTTTAGCCACAAATTGCTAAACCCATTTGTAATCCTGTTCTAGAAACCTTATTTAACAATATTACTGCTTACCGTGGCAAAATCGGCATGTATTTTTATCTTAAAACGTGGATTATAACAGCAAGGTACAAGAAATACAAATCTAGGTCACCCATTTACGAGCTATTTACATATTTTGATCATGTGAAGATAAGGTCATGTGTATTTTGCTTACTTACTGCTACGCTATACTTGTGAACAACTAAATTAATTATTTAAAATGTCCTCTTTTAAAAAAAAAAACACACCTCATATTTTGTTTATTGGGTATTTCAATATGTTTTGTAAAATAATTAATTGATAAAGTTGAAAATAATTTCTAAAGTGAAGTTCCATGCCAACTTTTACTGAAGATGATTTGTAGGTTCAGATTGAGGCAGATAATTGATTGTTTTGCACGCTTTCTTCATATCAATACACTGTAGGCTGATGGGACATTGTACTGTATTTTTGTTTCCACGTCACGGTGGGTTATCATGACTGGCATACATTGATACATGTACCATGCCAAAAGTTCTGATATAACAACTTCAGAAATACCACAGTACACCCACAGCTATATTTTCATTTGATTACAGTAAAATGTTTCATTTGATTATTAAAATAAATATTTTGTAAATTCCGCTTACATGGTCAATTTGATTATTTCAATAAATAATTTAATTTTTACAACTTACCACGATCTCTGATGCATGTCTGAATGTTCACAATTGTCAATAGTTTATGATTGTCGTCTTCATACACACGGAAACTTGTTTAGTTAGTTATAATTCACAATAGTTTGTTGACATTTACTGTATGTGTTGAATGCAACCACCATCTTTAACTTCTGCTTGTCTTGGCTCGTGTCTGGTCGGAGCTTTCGTTCTACATAATCTAGCCAATCACTGGCAAAACCTATAAATAGGAGTGCAAACTTGTAAGGCCCTAAAAATGTTATCCTATTACTCACCGACGATATTACCCATGGTTAATCGTTAGATATGATGATTTGAATGTGATTCTGGCATTATTGAATATTAATATTGGGTGTAAATATGACAATGCCAATATCCCATTACCCTACCTACTTTTTCCCCATTGCGATGTGATTCCCGACCCATGCTTCGTGATCCCCCGGCTGTGTGACTCCCCACCCTAACTTCGTGCCCCCTCCTACCACCCCCCGTTATCTGATCCCCATCCCATCGTCATGAGTCCTAGCTGTTGTGTGTACTCCCTCCCACCCCTGCTGTCTGATTCCCGATCCCCGATTCGTGCACCCTGCTGTGTGACTCCCCGCCCTAGCTTTGTGACCCTCCCATCCTTGCTGATTGATCCCCCACCCATCATTCGTGCCCACCTACTGTGTGACTCCCCACCATCGCTCGTGTCCCCTCCCAGCCCCGGTGGGTGACTCCCACACCCAGTCGTGATTCCCGCTGTATGACTCCAACCCAACATTATTCCCCTCCCCCAGCTTCGTGAGTCCCGCTGTGTGACTCCCCACCTAGCTTCGTGCCCACTCCCACCCTTTATGTATCTGTCTGTGCCAACAGGAAAGCATTTGGACAAGTTTCCTCATGATTGTTTGTAATAATTGTAAAATAAATACAGTTTTAAACTAATGTGCATGACAGCCAAGTATATGCATAATTAATTGAAAGAGTCATTGAGTGAAATATGCTGACAGTATGGGTACCTATGTACATCTATTAGTTGCTCAAAATGTTACCCTGATTTACATGTACGATCGGTAGTAGAGCTATAGTGCGGTCCACAGCATTCTCCTGCACAGTAGTCTGGAGCATAATCAGTGTTCAGTTTCCACAACTATATCAGGGTGATGGTGTAAATAGGCACACGCGCATAATGAACGGAGCTAATTGTGACCATAGATATTCAGGAAAATGGAGAGAACTGTAACTTTCATATTCCGTAGATTAGCCATTTACACCATCAGCAATCATATGTAACATTCTTTCAACTAATTGGAAAACAAACATATTCCAATTAACACTGAACATTTACGTTCACCACAGGCACCTTTGTTTGTGAATTTGTGATTTTGTTTTCAAGACATAGTCAAACGATCCATGATAATCAGTGGATATGACTAACAGAAACAAGAAAACATTGCAAGTGCGGTTTTATCGCACCTGTTCAGTTGTGTCACGGACTGTGCTATATTCACAGTCAAAATGTGCTCAAAGACCATCAGGGGTGGAGAAAATAACTCAATAATTTTCAACAACTTCCGGTATTTTACAACCTGCCAAATTGGCGATTAATTGCGCAATTAATTGATTGGTCGAAATGGACCAATCAATTATTGTCTTTCGTGTTTCAAGGGTCATATATAGGTTAATCCTACAAACCGCTATATAAGCGCTGTTCGTACTATGTACCTGGTCAGCTTATTGCAGACTAATACAGTGATCACATCACTTCAGACCTCTCTCTCTCTCTCTCTTGCTCACTCGCTCGTACCCGGTAGGTTTCGTCCCCAAACTCGCTCATTATTCGGTCGCAAAATACCTTTCCACATAATATATTCATTTTTCTCACTCGTGTTACTTGCCCTAACGCATTATATTTCGTGTTGTCTTCTTGTGTATTCAAATAAATTGCTATCGAGCTAAACTATCGACAATTTATAAAAACGAACGCTTACGGTTTGGTGAAATTATTCTTCCAGAAACGTGTTTATTACGTTTCTGGGTGGATTTTTTCATCCTACTGACTTATCAATAAACCGTCAGCCTCTACGAACCTTACGATTACGGCCTATGGTAGGTCCCTAAAAGCGGCCTTGAACAACCGAAGTACTCGTTCCCCCCCCCCCCCCCCCCCGCCCCCCCCCCCCCCCCCCCCCCCACGCGGACCTACTACAGTACCATTCATACATGCAGCATAACATCATGATAAAGCTATAAATTTTTAAATTTAGTTTCATACACCAACGTCGCCCGCTATACATGTAGGTAGTGCCTGTTTCATATTATACCCACTTTTTTGGGGGAAAAAAATGGGTATATTGTTTTCGTCACGGGTGTCCGTCCGTCCGTCACGTTTCTTGTAACTCGAAAAACTTTTTCACCTTCATACCTACGTGCCTGATATTTGGTATGTAGCTTCGTTATCATGTGCAGATGCGCAAAGTGAATTCGGATTTTTGATCCGACCCTCCATCATGGATTATCTCCCCCTTTCGGACTCAGAATTTCCCATTTTTTCCTTGTAACTCGAAAAACTTTTTCACCTTCATACCTACGCGCCTGATATTTGGTATGTAGCTTCGTTATCAGGTGCAGATGCGCAAAGTGTATTCGGATATTTGATCCGACCCTCCATCATGGATTATCTCCCCCTTTCGGACTCAGAATTTCCCATTTTTTCCTTGTAACTCGAAAAACTTTTTCACCTTCATACCTACGTGCCTCATATTTGCTATGTAGCTTCGTTATCATGTGCAGATGCGCAAAGTGAATTCGGATTTTTGATCCGACCCTCCATCATGGATTATCTCCCCCTTTCGGACTCAGAATTTCCCTATTTTTCATTGTAAGTCGAAAAACTTTCTCACCTTAATACCTACATTTCTGATATTTGATATGTAGCTTCGTTATGATGTGCAAAGTGAATTCGGATTTTTGATCCGACCTTCCATCATGGATTATCTCCCCCTTTCGGACTTAGAATTTCACTATTTTTCCTCGTAGGTCGAAAAACTTTTTCACCTTAATACCTACGCGTCTGATATTTGGTTTGTAGCTTCGTTTTGATGTGCTGATGCGCAAAGTGAATTCGGATTTTTTATCCGACCCTCCATCATGGATTACCTCCCCCTTTCGGACTTAGAATTTCACTATTTTTCCTCGTAGGTCGAAAAACTTTTTCACCTTAATACCTACGCGTCTGATATTTGGTTTGTAGCTTCGTTTTGATGTGCTGATGCGCAAAGTGAATTCGGATTTTTTATCCGACCCTCCATCATGGATTACCTCCCCCTTTCGGACTTAGCATTTGGGGAAAGTGGGTATATTGCGATGGCGCGCCATCGACTTTTTCTAGTTGTTGTTGTTATCTTACTAGTAGCTTTCGGTGACACGAAATACCCAAATATACCTAAATATTGCCCAAATATACCCAAATATAGTATATAATAGCATCCAATGTGGTTGTTTTATGGAAATAACATACAATCATACATGCTTATTGTATTTATTCCAGGATATAGCCGTGTATCTGTATTGTGAAGATGTTATTAGTGAAAAATACCCAAAAATGGCCTATGTGAAAAGTGGCCAAGGCAAGGGAGATTACTGTTATATGTATGACACAAGTAAAATCAGGTATGACTGATGTACGAAATGGGTGAAAAGGGCGAAATGGCGATTGTCGGGCGAAAAAATTTGGTATTTTCTTACATAATTTGATTTTATATCAAAATTATTAATGACGGTGCTCAGAATATGTCGGGTGAAATGGAGATTGTCGGGCGAAATGGAGTTTTATATCGCCTATAATTTGCTAATTAATGCATGAAATTAATTGTTTACTTATTATAGCTATTATACAGTTGTACATGTATATGTATAATTGAAAAAAAAATAGGTATTTTCTGTCATTATTTGATTTTAAATTATAAATGACCGTACTCAGGATATGTCCGGCGAAATGGAGATTGTCGGGTGAAATGGAATTTTATGTTGCCTATAATTTGCTAATTAATGCATGAAAATATTATTGTTCTTATTATATCTATTATACAGTTGTGTACTCAGAATATATCCGGCGAAATGTAGATCGCAGGGCGAAATGGACGTTAATTTATATGGCCTAATTGTTGGAGTGTCTGGCAAAATGGAGTTTTTTTTATAGTATATACTTTGCTAATGAATTAAATTATTTGCAGTCTTAAATATAAGAAGGTATATATAGTTGTACTATGATGAAATAAGAGACTGTCGATCGGTCTGGCGAAATGAAGTTTTATATTGCCTATTCGTTGCTAATGCAAACAGTGTAGTCCCATGTGTATAGCATCACAGTATCAGATCAGAGCCTACACAATTCGCCATTCAGTCATAGACCTTTCAGATACGCCATGTGATTTTGTACCTTCAAACATCTGTGTTATTTCATGAAATGTGTTTATAAAATTCACAATAGTTCTCACAAAAAAACTAAAAAATTGACAAAAAATTCAGTATATGCGGAATTATATTGCGCGTGTAATGTGAAATTTGTGTCAACTTTTGACATCATATACGGACGATATTGTCAAATTACGGAGATGCACGAAGGTAAAAAAAGTACATGGCTTGTCTCATTTTACGACTGGTGGTCATATAGAAAATGGTAAATATCATGACAGTGGTCAAATTTGTTTCATTATTTATTGATTCCTCATATAATAAACGTGAACATGTAATGGCATAAATAAAGGCAATATATGTGATATTAAAAAGCAATGTGTCAACTAAAAGTATCATATTGAATGCCGGTCTATTTATCATTTGAGACACGCCATGTGATTTAGTACCTTCCAGCATCTGCGTGATGTTATGAAATGTATTTACAGAAGATGTGATAATTTCCGTAGATAGCATCAGAAGTTGACACACATTTTAGAGTACATGCGCAATGGAATTCCGCATGTACTCTGAAATTTGTGTCAACCTCTGACATCATCTACGAAAAATATTGTAAAGTTGTAAACATATTTCATGAAATTACGCAGATGCCCGAAGGTACCCAATCTGGTATTAGTATATGCCCTGTACTGTTCTTTTATATACATGTTGAAAAAATAAAGCTGCCCAAACTGTTACTTGAATTTTTCATTAGCCAATATATTAATAGTTGTTTGTTTCACACGAAGGAGGTTATGTCTAATGGGGTTTTGTCCTACATTCATAAATTAAAGGTAGATGCCGTCAAATTAGGTAAAAACACATTTCATGGAAATTATGATAGCCCAGTCCCATATCATATCCCATCAGGTCAGGCTATACATGGTTAAGCAATTCAATACGTATCGTGAAATAGGGCGGACGACGTGTGAAATATATAAAATGCATGGCGACAGACCACCATCCAGTTTATTTTTAAGGACATGTTGTATAGTCCATGGGAAAAGGGACATTATGATATTTGCGAAGAGCGCAGTCCCAGAGCAGCCTATGCATCAGGTCAGTGTATACATGGGTAAGCAATTCAATACGTATCATAAAATATTGAACAGAGCGGACGACGTGTGAAATATAATTATAAACTGCACGGCAACTGGCCACCGTCTAGTTTCTGCTTAAGTACATGTTGTATAGACCCTGGTGCCTAAAACCAGATCCAAATATAACACAAATATTCACTACATTTTATATGGGTATTTTGGAAAAGTATGTCATATTTTTGTTCAGTCGAGAAAAAAAGGTTTAGTATATGTATTTACACACATATAACATGCAATTGTGTGTCAGATTTTAGGCACTAGATACAAGATGTCATTAAGGTAATTATCGGCCACCACGTAATGGTCACTGAATACACCGGGTGTTTTTGGATTTATTTAATCCCATCATAAATTTTGTAACGCGGTCAGAACTGACCACCGTCTAGTTTGAGCTATGGGGTGCCGAGCATTGATTATTTAATCCAATCATTTCATCAGTAGCTAACTGAACTAACTGGCACTAATTGCCGATTGACCAAGACTGAGCTGTGCAATCAACCATCCGAGCGCGAGACCTATCAATAGCACTGGTCTAGGATTAATGTTATCTCGGGTATGGAAGGTCTTCGAGCGAATTCCCACCCTTAAATTTAAGCTGACTGACTGATTAATGCTATATAGCTGTGTTCTGACGAGGTAAGCCCTGGCAGTCTCACAAATCAGAGTAGATCCTGAAAGATAGATGTAAGCATAGCGAAACGCTTGTTGTTTGTTTGTACAAGACGACAATTATGAATAATTATGTGAATTTTGATTACAGTTACAGCAGTGGGGGCAATCACAAGTGTGTACCCACACTAGATAAACTGGTACCAAGTACGGTGTTCCGTTAAGGCCATCGTAATATCGCTATCGGGTCGATTGTACGATGACGATGCTACGATGACGATAGTACGATACTACGATGGCGATAGTACGATATAATATCGTAGTATCGTCATCGTGGTATCGCGGTATCGTCATCGTGCTATCGTACTAGCGTCATCGTATTACCGTACTATCGCCATCGCCGATAGCGATATTACGATGGCCTTAACGGAACACCGTAACCAAGGCCTGCCTTGTCGGGACACGGCATTGTTTAATCCACTGATACACACGTGACATGCTGTGAGAAAATGATCCAAATGAATCTACGACCAGTGTAGCCCAGAGCAAGTAGTGAATCGACACAGCCCACCAGCGGCAACATTGTTCGTTATGTCATTCATGCATTAGTATACAGACGGGCCATTTATATAAATACATTAACTGTGGTAACTAGAGTAATCCGGAAGCATTATCACTGTATATGTACACTGGTCCAGTGTATCACGCAGCTGGCAGGTTTGTCCATGCTTAATGTGTCAAGTGGGATGGGGATAATCATTACATACTAGTGAGAGATCAGTAACATATGTACCACAATTGATACATAATTATTCAGTCCAGTGTAGATCCTGGTCAGCTGTTGTCGTTTAACTTCAGTAACTTTGCTTCCAATAAAAAGGCGAAAATAAATGCGTGATTATTTGCAAACTGTGTAGTCCCTGACTGACAAGCTCATATTGCGATATGCTAATGCTTTGATAACATGACATATGGTAAGTTTTGTCAAACCAATTACTACCATCAATAACATACGTCCATGTGTATATTCAGGTAAATGTTTAAATGGCCATGCCATTTTGAAAGCAGTATACCTATTTTAATTGACAATAAGCATTACGTATACACACTCTTCTTTAAACCCGTTTTATTTATCAGCGTCAATAAGTGCGACAAAAGTACGAATATAACCTTAAGCCTTGTGGCAGTTACAAACATGTCGGGTGTTACGTAAGTTCGTTGAAGATGAGAATGCACATTTGTAATTCATAGGACAAATAAAAAAGAAATTGTACAGAGACTGACTATACTGGTTGGAAACAGGAACTAAGTACAATGTTCCAAACACTAATGTACCCATATAAATAACGGATCCGCAACTACTGACGATTATAGTGGAGCGCCGTGGCGTAATGGTTTGTGTGTTCGAGCCTCACTAGCGGCCTGCGTTGTGTCCTTGAGCAAGACACTTTATCCACACTGCTCCAGTTCACCCAGCTGTAAATGGGTACCGATAATTCATAGTTGCTCTGTAAATACGAATTACCGGCTTCTCTAAAAAATCTCTACCTCTGTTCTTTCTCCCATTCTTGGGAGACGGCATGCAAGGTCCTAGAGCCAGTGCCGCCGTTAAATATAAGCTAAAAAAACACACAAAAACTGACGATTATTGCGTTGCGTTGTGTCCTTGAGCAAGATACTTTATCCACACTGCTCCAGTTCACCCAGCTGTAAATGGGTACCGATAATTCGTAGTTGCTCTGTAAATACGAATTACCGGCATATCGTAGTATCGTCATCGTGGTATCGTACTATCGTCATCGTAGTATCGTACCATCGATCGTACTATCGTACTATCGACCCGATAGCGATATTACGATGGCCTTAACGGAACACCGTAATATACTCTATATTACAAGTTTTTCTCTATGTTACTAGTTTATGCTCCTTTATAAATGCATGATTTCCTCCAGCTAAACAAATACTGTCGTACCAAAGTATTTGCAATATATAGTAGGTGATATATGAGTATGTATTATTTATGAGAAAATAAGGATGGATGAATAGAATTGTTTGGTTTTGAATTGAACAATGGAAAATAATAAAAAGTTATAAAATTATCAAGTTGCACAAATTAACGAGTAATATATCATGTAATATCACCTACATTACGTTAATTGGCACTAATTCCCTTAATAGTTCCCTTTGTACACTCGCATAGTATGATTGGATTATAATCGTCTTGCTAGTGTCATTAATGCTGCTCCATTGATGGAATAGCGAACAGTGTACGCCCTGATCAAATTCCGCGGATGCGCAGGCTGATTTGGGGCTACGCTGGTCGCGTATGTTGAAGGGTCCCTTTTCTCAGCCGGGGGCCCAGTTATGTCCCACGCAACGTAGCGAGCATGTACATTTGAACCATCTTTTGACCTTAAAAGTCGGCATAGGCGGGCAATGGACAAACGTAGTATACGTATCGTTATGTCGTTGAAAACATTTGTAATTCAATATATAACTGCTCTACACATAATTAACGACGATCGTGTGTTCATAACATAATAATCATGGAGTGCCGCTTATAGTGCCGTTAATGAGATCTATTTGATACACAAGTAGGCGCATGCATTCTTCACGGAATTCCCGTCATGTGACAAATTTGCATAAGTTACAGTACGACCGAACCCCGGTTAGGAAACACATATGTATGAATACAGTTATATAGCATCATCTATTTTGTCAGTAATGGGATGTACAACATCTGCATTGTTTAATGTGTTGTTGCGAATGTGGTTTCATTTCAATACGAAGGTTACGTTTTTTACCATTGTTCGCCTATTGCCTCATTTCGGTTGGTAATGGTGTTACCAGTGTATTGTTAGATTGTTTTAACTATAATGTTTGTCTGTCATATAACATGTATCAATGCTCTGATATCATTGTTTTAAATGATGTTAAACAAGTATATACAATGGCATGACGTCTTATTTCTATGTCTCGGAACATGACTACATGTATTTGAACCACATTACATTAAATGCATGTTCAGTTTTAACTGCAGATCGTTATGCTGTCGTGCATTATAGAGATATTACATCGGCCGAAAATCTAACCGATTATTGATCATTGTAATGCATGACCAACTGTGCGGCTGCATCGTCTTGCTCGGAGCGCGTAAATAACAGTACACAACGTTAACACCATCGACGTCGCTGAAGTCACACGAGTTGATAAAACAATACGTAACATTCACCCGACAGTTGCAGTTCTATGGAATGTTCTATGTTCAGACATCAGCTGATATAAATTTGAATAACATCCTGCATTACATGTGAAATTTCTTTAGAAAATCCACATATTTTAACACACACCATGATATGCAAATCTGAAACAATGTTGTAAAATGTGCGATATGTGCTGGTAATGTTCAATAGCAATATCCCACAATCGCAATGCTGTATACAGTAGTATGTACACTACTACTACATGTATTATTGTCACACTATGAGGTAAGTTATTAGATACTTTATGCCATTATGGTATATAATATATGGTGAATAATAAACGGGAAAACCCAAAACTTTTAGTATTGTATAAAATTGCCCCAGCAAACGAATGCATATGCAGTAACCAATATTAAGATAGTTGTTCATTATTGGAGCATGTAGTCAATGGAAACGAAACTTAACAAATAAACGTTACTTACAAAAATTATCCATATTCACATTTCTGTTATACATTGGTGCTTATCCTGCTAGTATGGAAATTACACAGTATGCTGTAATTAGGAAATAATATGCACATTTAGCTGTTTACATGTATATTTTCATTCTACAAACCTGTGTGAATATACATGTTTAGACATCGACTTGTGTTTATTATTAACAAAGTATTGCAATGCGATTCGTTTTACAGCTAGCAGTATAGTCACTCGCAGATGCTGATCATGTGGACATTGAATAGTTGTGTAGTTAACTGTAGGTTTTTTCGAGTTGTATTTCTCGCTTGACGTCCAAAGACTTTCCATCGGGCTCCAATAAGGGAACAACTAGGTTAACATGTATGTGGCGACGTTTTAATAGTTGTTCAGTAACTTTTCATATCAATAATTAGTTATTTATATCAAGAATGACTGGATGTATTGATATCAAACGTTGATTGATGTTGTGACGTCGATTTGAATTGAGAACTTGAATTATATATATACCCAATTATGAACCCAACAGTTTCGTTGGGTTATGCGATGACCGCCAATTTAACCAAGCTGACGTTCCCACACCAATTGAAATGGAACGAAAACACCAACACGTACATGCACGTATATTATTCATATCCATGTTTCCAGTATCTGTTTGTGATTATAATGCTAGCATTAAATGTCACATAATGCAGCAGTATATGTAAGAGTAGATGATAAACATGTGGGTATGAATTGTGACATGTGGTACATATACATGTATGTCGAGAACTCGGTAGTGCGCCCGATCATTACGCTGTGTGGCATGTGGAACATGTACACGTATGTCGGGATCTCGCGAGAACGTACTCAAAATATGCTCAAATATACATGTCCCACAGAGGGTCGGACGTACACCAGAGTTCCCGACATAGATATACATGTACTACATGTCACACGGAGAAATGAAGGGACGTACGCCAGAGTGCCCGACATACATGTACATGTACCACATGTCACACAGCGTAGTGATGGGACCTATTCCAGAGTTCCAGACATACATGTACATGTACCACATGTCACAACGTAGTGACGGGACGTATTCCCGAGTTCCTAGACACACATGTACATGTACGAACTAGTTCACCCAGTTCCAGACATGCATGTCACATGTACCACATATTCCAGAGAGAGTTCCAGATTACACATGTACATGTACCACATATTCCCGAGTTCCAGACACACATGTGCATGTACCACATATTCCCAAGTTCCAGACTTGCATGTACATGTACCACATGTCGCACAGCGTAGTGATGGGACCTACTCCCGAGTTCCAGACATATATGTCGGGAACCCGATAGTACGTCCCGTCACCACGCTGTGTGACATGTGATACATGTATGTCTGGAACTCGGGAATACGTCTCGTCATCACGCTGTGTGACATGTGGTACATGTGCATGTATGTCGGGAATACATCCCGTCACTACACTGTGACATGTGCTACATGGATGTTGGGAACTCGGGAATACGTCCCGTCACCACGCTGTGTGACATGTGGTACATGTGCATGTATGTCGGGAATACGTCCCGTCACTACACTGTGACATGTGCTACATGTATGTCGGGAACTCGGGAATACGTCCAGTCACTACACTGTGCTACTTGTGGTACATGTACATGTATGTCGGGAACTCAGGAGTATGTCCCATCATTACGTCGTGTGACGGTGTGACACGTACATTCGGTCTTTATATTGTATGTAGTATTATGAGGTTGTGACTATTACAATAAAGCATAGCAGTTATGACCATATAATACTAGAAAATCGATATGGCACATATACACGTAAATCGGATATTCTGGTGTACGCAGGTCACTGTGTGCCACGGGACATGTGGTAATTTAACATGTATGTCAGGATCGATCTTGGGAGTATGTACGCACAGTCACTGTGATGTGTGACATGTGGTACATTTACATTTAGTCACGTATTATTTCATGCAAATTTCATTATTATAACACACATCAAACGCTGCTAAATACAATACTTGGGTATATCTGAACATTAATTTTGACAATATTTTGGGTAATTATTGCGTGAGCAGTGACCCTGATCAAACGCGATATTTATTCTAATTTTTCGGTATACTCTCGTACATCAGTCGGTGAGACTGAATGATAATAAGTAATAACAACAGTGCCTGATGTCACAATAAACGCCCGTCGATTATGTTTAGAATGCATATGTAACGTTTCAGAATGAATGGTTGAAAACTCTGGGAGGAGTTGATTACACAATTTGGGACTCCAATATGCAAAAACAGGGTGGATAAATGACTTAAGTTAAAAACGTTACACTTTTGTCAAAAATACATTTTTCAGTATGATAAGGGGAGGGGCGAAGGGGAGGTGCACATCTTCAACATGTTTTGGATGCATATATGTATGGAAACTGTGGGAGGAGTTGATTACAAAAAGTTAGCGGTCCTAAAAAGTTAACGGACAGACAGACAGACGGACAACTCCATACCATAATACGTCCCGTTTCAAGGGCGTATAAAACGTTTTATACCTGGGCCGAGTTGACATGGCCACGATTTCACTTGCTTCAAAGAACAGTAATCTGAGTAATCTCCCTTGGCACAGTTTCACATTGGCCATCTCAGGTGTTGTTTTTTGCACAAATATCGTATTCTAATGGATATATATGACTATATGATATAATAAATACGAGTAGCATGTATTATTTCGGGCGCACGATTCACCCAAATCCTCCCCAAATCCTCATGTAATGAATAAGTTATCCAATTGATATGTCTCAAAACCTTTTAATATCGTTCTTAAGAAGTTATTGAACCCGATTTGAATACGTTTTTATGGTAAAAAGAGTCTTATTTCGAAGTTTTAATTTAACTTAGGCATTCTAGCAGCCAAGGGAGATCATCCAAAATAAATTATGAGATAAATGCAAGGGAGATAAATGAAACATGCAAGTTATTTACCATTCCAAATGTTTATTCATCTGTTTTTTTATCTCAATCAATCAATCAATCAATCAAATTCAGCATATATAGCTTGGAAACATGACCACGTCCGTAAATGTCAAGTGTCTATATATATGCAGTACGGGCCCGATATGCAGCAAATCATCCCCAAATGTTCATATTTTAAAGCTATATATGTGCTGAGGTTGGTTGATTGATTGATTAAATATAATAATGATAAATAAAACATGCAAGTTATTTACCATTCCAAATGTTTATTCATCTGTTTTTTTTATCTCAATCAATCAATCAATCAATCAAATTCAGCATATATAGCTTGAAAGTATGACCACGTCCGTAAATGTCAAGCGTCTATGCAGTACGGGCCCGATATGCAGCAAATCGTCCCCAAATGTTCATATTTTAAAGCTATATATGTGCTGAGGTTGATTGATTGATCGATTGATTGATTTATATAAAAACAGATGAATAATATTATACACATTTGGAATGGTAAATAACTTGCATGTTTCAATTGACCAAAATGGGTCAAACAACATTTATCTCCCTTGCATTTATCTCATAATTTATTTTGGATGATCTCCCTTGGCTGCTAGAATGCCTAAGTTAAATTAAAACATCGAAATAAGACTCTTTTTACCATAAAAACGTATTCAAATCGGGTTCAATAACTTCTTAAGAACGATATTAAAAGGTTTTGAGACATATTAATTGGATAACTTATTCATTACATGAGGATTTGGGGAGGATTTGGGGGGAAATGAGGATTTGGGGAGGATTTGGGTGAATCGTGCGGCCCTATTATTTTATGTTATTTGCATAAAACAACCAAATTGAATGCTATTATATACTATATTTGGGTATATTTGGACAGTATTTGGGTATTTCGTGTCACCCATTTAAAATCTAAATGAATTTGTTTCGTTAAAATTTAGATTTTTCTTTTTGTATTTATAAATCCAAAATGGCAGGAGCTGGAAGTTTTGAAGACACCGGTTTCAATTTAAATCATTTATTCTATTAAGATCTACATCTACCAGGAAAGGATACTTGCATTAACACTTCAGATTTATGGTTTTATGAAATAGAGTAAGTTTTGGAGGTGGCAGTGGCACATTTTTAAATGGCAAAAATGCTAATGGGTTTTCATACCGATGAACAAAACTCAGCAACAACAACAAACACAAAGTTGCTGAGATTTTGTCACGCAGAACTAGTTAGTCTACAATCTTGGTTGCTCGTTTCTGAACTTTTTTCCACACTAATTATGTCCTTCCTCAAGAATGGGTACCAAATAGTATTTCCATATTCAATACGTGGTCTTACCATAGCTTTATAGAGCATGAGGAATGAGTCCTTTTCAATGTAACGCACAATTAATAGAGCATGCTATAATTTGGCTTTGTTAACTTTTGAGTATCCGACATTTCAAATTCTTCACTCGAGTCAGAATCGTGCATTAAACGATCTAAAACGTCGCTGACAGACAGATTAGCGGTTGGTTTCCTGGTAGGCATCTTGATTGAGAACTGTCACGTCAACTGTGCACGAAAAATAGTTACAAAAACGTTAATTTCATTCAAAAAGAGCGCAATTTTCTTCAAATGTTGCCGTAAAGCAGTCTGGTATTCAAAAAATAAGAGGCCAGACTCGATTGGATGAACCGAAATGTCGTAAAACGGTCGTGGAATACACAGGGTGTTCTCGTGAAGTCCTTGTCGCAAATATGCGCCCGTGGCGCTCTGCTTAGTAGTCGCAAATATGCGCCCGTGGCGTCGAACGAGTTAATAGAATTACGTCAAATAAAAAATAGAATATGAAACTGTTTTCTTTACTTTGATACATTGATGCCCTGTGGGATTTTTGCAGACACATTTGTTCTGAAACTACATTAAATTACGAGTTCTATGCCGTATGTCTGTACATTTTGACGTATACCACCATCGAACTGTTCGCAATTGTGAAAAAGCAGTCTAGAAACAACTGATATGGCAGTTTTGTATGTTTTCTGATGTATTCATAACTATACAATGTTAATAATGTTCAATTAAATAATATCTGCTAATTCAGTTGAAGAATTTTACATCATTTATTACCCCACCCACTGAATTTCAACGTCAAAACACTTACCTTAATAACTCCACAAAAGTACGGTACTTTTGTATTTTCTTTGTGTAAATGGTACCTAATAGTGTTCATAAGACATGTTAATTGTCCGAGTGTTCGCCCGTCTGTCCGTCCGCTTCGCATTTACTTAGTGATGGTAACAACTACGCTATATGTCTCATTATGCAAATCTCTCTCGGTGTCTATTAATTGTATCAATAGTAATTGTACTTACTAATGTTTGCAATATACATGGAATGCCAACATTCTGATTAAATAATGTCTACAACAGATGATGCAATGTTAAAACAAAGTAGTTTTAACTATATATTCCCCACCCAACTGAATTTACAATGGCCATTTTACATATAATAATTTTTCTGCCAGATACTTACGAGAGGTTCCTATGAACGTGTAGCTACTAACGCCTGTATATGTGGCTGTGACTGGAGAAATGGGGATTATGGGTTTTGTGACCAGTGTAGATCCAGATCAGCCTGTGTGTCCGCACAGTCTGATCAGGGTCTGCACTGTTCGCCATTCCATCAGTGAAACACCCGTCATGCTTGGTCGCAAATCCCATAAGCCCCATTTCTCCAGTCACAACCACATATTAGTTACCCACACACATTTCAGATACAGAATGAATGTCTGTTTGTCTCTTTATATGTCCATTTCATATTTATGACAACCATGACAATTATCATGATTACCATGTTGTGTATTCCAATATGAACGTCTCTGGTACATATGATTATTACTCTCAGCTGTTGACAGGTCATCAAACACCATTAAGTAAAATATATAAATAAATATAATTATTACTGTCAATAGTATAGGTCGTATGTACTAATTTGCAAATTGGATATATAAAATATAGCTTTTCTACAATCCTGAATGGATTATTTGTAGCACATATTACTGTATGTATGACACAGTAAATACTAAATATGAAGATAGCTGTTAATAATACGAGCAAGCTAAGCTAGAGTAAAACAGGACAAAATAGTATTATACACTTTCAAGATGACAGCCACGCAAGTAAATCAGTTGCGTGACATAAAAATAAAATTAGGTAGTAGAAACGATGAAACCGAGATATATTTATAATCCGGTTCCACACAATGTACACACTATTTATCGTTAATTCCAATAATTTTCCCTCAACCTATTCCGAGTCATCAGCAGGTACAAGATTCAAATGTGTAGTTGGCACCTGTACCTATACACTTATGTATATAGTAAAAAGTATAACTTGTATAACTCTGAAATACAGTATGTGTCCTACGAGAACAAGTGTGTTCCAATGTGTATGACCATCATCCATTACCAGCGTAAGTGCACAGTCCAGTGCATGCATCATGGTCATTGCCTAATACATGCATGTATAATACTCCATTAGTCTCATTTGAGAGGCACCCATTACGAGATTGTATTTTGTAAGTGAGGCATTGTAAGTAAATATTTAACCATGATTTCACAATAGAGACATTTGATAACCTGTAAGGTTGATATACCATCATAATTTTCATAAATGTAGTCTTTGCATTTCATACTGTGCCGAAATAAACATTTGTCAAATGTGGCTAAACGTATGTATGCCTTCTGAAAAGATGTATATGTCCTCCAAGTTATACTAATGTGTAACTATATATACAAGCCGATACTAGTTGGTATGTAGTCTGAAAAAGGCATTCCGGTGTATTCAAATATAAATATAGTCCTGTTTATGAAGTATACACATATACCACGTGTAGCCACACACACTCGTAGGACAATCAATATACGTTTAAATCCCCATGAATGTTAACGTAATCCATGACATATTATGCAATGTATCAAAATGTTCAACTAAACAATATCAAATAGCCTCTATCGAGACACATTACGTTTTGGATTTTACTGTGCAATTGAACACTTGTCTACATGGCATTCTAACTATTTACGCAGGCGGTAAGGATCAGGTTTGTGGAAGGCGTTTTCTACCGCATTGTACCACAGTTGGGTATTTTTCTGGCACTTTGGTGTCATCGGAATTAATATTTCTCTATTTGACAACAGATAATGTCATTATAATGATAAAAAAGCTCTATATTCATGTACCATGTGTACATTTATTTATGGAATGCAGAATTGTATCTACATTATACATGTTTAGCACATACATACCACACATAGTTTGTAGCTAATAGACATGTATTTGCTCATTCATCATACCATACTACATACTGCCTTGGCCAATGATCATCGTGCTCGCTTAATTGTGAGAAATGTGCTCGTTACCAATAATAACATTGTATTCATTGTCAACAGTAAATCCATTTTGGAAACACTTTGACACAGTGCTTCAATACTCGAATTGATTGAAATACATCCGTATTTGTCTTGAAAAATAAGCAGAATATCACACTCTATACATAACAATGTTAGTGTTGTTTAATTACTGAAAACTGTAGCTTCATCGTCAATAGTATTGAACATCTGATCATTTTGGCGGCCATGTTGAATATACAATTATAGCATTGTAGACCTGGATATGTATATGTTATCAAATGATTGGATTTGTATACCTCAAACTGACATGTATGCATGTAATAGGTGCATGAAATGCTGTTTATAACAACCCCATACCGTAAAGAATAGAACAAAACAAGAACATTTTGGCGGCCATCTTTACTTTTCTGACACTTGTGGAATGATAGTGCACCAATATCCCCTATGTAGCCTATGTCGGCAGCCATTTTGCAGCGGATTTAATTAAATGTAAGATGGATTCTAGATCATTTTACATTCAAATTGTGACTTAATTATAGCAATTTACCCGGTTAATATTGATCAGACTGAATGTTAACAGTTAATGTAATAATGTTTGACGGCCATCTTGAAAATGGCCGCCATTTGTTAATCCAGTGGGTTTTTTGAGCGCAGACAACCAGGATTGATAGACAATAAGCTACTGAAACCGAAAATCATACTCACCAAAAATCCCACATGAGGGGGAGGGGGTATTGCTGGCTCAAGGTCTAATTTACTTGATGTTATAAACTTAGTGTCTAAATATGAGTTAACCCCCTGATTTCAACTTCAATACATATTCTAATTTAACAAATGGATTTTTTTTAATTTACCAGGTTTTCCCGATATAAAATATAAGAATGAGATGTAAACAGAGTATACAATATTGGGGGACATGATTAGGTTGTATTTTTCGTTCTTAGGAGTAAGTGAACCTATTGTTTAATTCATGCAGAACCAGTACATACTGGCTGCAGGTCATGTACAAGTAGGTCCCACGGCAGAGACTGGCCGTATTGGATGGCATTCGGTTAAAGTATATAGTAACATTACTTGGTGTGTTCTCACCAATACCGTATGTTATTGTTTTGTTATCGCTTTAAAACTAATTCCGTCATATTTGACAACAAACTATGATACGTTAAATAACTCGAACTTCAAAAGTCGTCATATGCATTTATTTCTAAATTTATATAGAGAGCATCTTGCATACCTGAATATATTTATTAAATGAGCTTATCTGAATGTATAAGAAGCTAGGCTTTGTCGAGTTTCTTACTACTGTCAGCGCGTTTAATACATATCATATTTTTCAGCTTACTGAATCCATAAGATAAATCGATCATGAACTATGAAGATGAATAGGCATATTAAATAATGGTGCTTGGTAAACTACTACTATGTCGACGTACATGTGTCGCCTAATTTCTCGTGATACTGTGGGTACTACGGAGCCCCGCAGGGGACGTAGAATTCTTTTTTATTAATTAGTTCCCACGAAATAAAATTCGTTCCCTCAATTTAACAATCCGTTCCCATGAATTAAACAATTCGTGTGCGCGCGCAGCTGGGCACCAAAGCAATTTGAGTGAACGAATTTTTAATTCGAGGGAACGAATTGTTAATTCCTGGGAACGAATTGTTATTTCCTGGGAACGAATAGTTAAATTGAGGGAACGAATTGTCATTTAGTCGGAACGAATTGTTCATTTGAGGGGACGAATTGTTATATCGTGGGAACGAATTGTTAATTCGAGGGAACGAATTGTCATTTCGTCGGAATGAATTGTTAATTTGAGGGGACGAATTGTTATATCGTGGGAACGAATTGTTAATTCGAGGGAACGAATTGTTAAATTAAGGGAACTAATTATTATTTCGTGGGAATGAAATAAAAAAAGAAAATCCATGTCCCCTGCTGGGCTCCGTAGATTTCTGCTGCATTCGTATTACAAGATAGACCTCATACACGTAATATTGGCTGAATGAACAATCGTCATTAAACGAGTGTTAATAAGTAATTTTTATCCCGTCAACACAGTGCGTATGTACCATGAAACACGGTGCCATGAAACATTTTTTGATATCCTGTCAATACGATTTGGAGATGCGGCTGGGGTTATTTTTTTGCATTATAAAGCTATTTGTAATGTTGACGGGATAAATAGAATAGTAGGTTAGTGCCGTGAATGGGAAACATATCTGGCGCGGCACGGAAACGGGATGTGCTCGGCAGAGCCTCGCCCATCCCATTTCCTGAGCCTTGCCAGATATTGTTTCACGGCACTAACCTACTATTCTCTATAACTACTGATAAGCTAGACGTTGTTCAATCAATAAGGAGTATTAACACTATTACATATATATAGCAAGTTAAATAACCGGATACTGTGCATGCAATTATAGCAGATACTGATTCCATAAGATTTGTGTTAAGTATTCTTTTCGGCAAAATATTAATATTCGAATTTGTGGGTTGGTCTCCATACAAACCTCATAAATCTACAAAAAATAATTATTTGCGTACATAACGTACTGGTGAAAACACATCGGCTGTACACATATTTACAGGTCAACACGATTAACGTGTATGTGTATGCAACAATCTGACCATTCTGGATGTACACATTCTTTAATTATTGACAAATAGTGAAAATGTTTTTACTCCCTCCATATAGACTCCATATATATATATATGGAGTCTATATGGAGGGAGTAAAAAAAAATGTTTAGCTTATTTTTGTTTCGTTTATTGATGCTTATTGATGCTTGAGGCATATTTAATGTATAGACCTCAGTCCGTTACTTCAACCTGTGAGTGTACACTGTTTTTGTAACATTGTAACCTTTAGTTTCGGACTGGAACATTATGCACTCATTGATACAATGTGTATGTCGATTTTTGTACATGTACATACATGTACTTGACAAAATGCCTGTAAAATGGCAACCGTCGTTGTTTTATACATATTATGTTGTTTTTTTTAAATGAGAAGTATATGTGTCAATGTGTCAGCTCGTATGCGTCAGCAATTGGTATAATTTCCCTTCCGGTGTTACTGTGATGCTGTTAGCATGGTTAGTAGATTAACACTGGCCGCCACCGTTTCTCACATTTCAACACAGTGCGTATGTGCCGTGAAACACGGTGCCGTGAAATATTTCCGATATCCTGTCAATACGACCTAATCACTGCGTATGAATATGTGTGGTTGTCATACTATTCGATTCTCCGATTTTGAGGATGCGGCTTGGGTTATTTTTTGCATGTTAAAGCTATTTGTAGTGTTGACAGGATAAATAGAATAGACTATGTTAGTGCCGTGAATGGGAAAACATAGCCTTGCCAGATAGCCTTCCCATTCACGGCACTAACCTACTATTCTCTATATATCCAAACGTTAATTATCTTCTGACATATGCTATTGTGACATTATGCCATTGTTAGCACGATTGTGTTTACTTAAATTCGTGTCAGCCCGATTCCGTTGCTTGGTACAGAAACTGATCATGACAGGCAGTGTGTGACAATTGATTCACATAACCAACACCATTCGTATAAAATGGCAACCATCTTGGATTTACTGAGCATGTAGATATCACAAAAAAAAGTTCCTGGTAGACAGTTGGGTGCATTATATTTATTAAATATTCGAAGTTGGTTGGCAAACTCTCTTCGTTTATGCGTGTATGATACCTCTAGAGAGCAGAATTCTATAAACTATATGCAATTTTCAACAACTACTGCCATCATGTTTGTGGCACTTGACCAAATTTACTTTACACATAACCATGATTTCACAATGTACTATATATCCTACGTATGCTTTTTTCACTGGCGGCCATCTTGTTTATGCAAATTAGTGGATTTAAGCTTCTATTTTCAAAAGTCTATCATGCATAAATGTGTAGTCTAAACACATTGGCACAAGAAATCTTTGTTGCGCATGGATAGTACCGACAACTCGCACACAGGGCCTGAATGTCTGTTCGCCGTCGCAGAGCACACAGCTATGGCTCAGAGTGATCAAATATCTGATTTACAGTGAACCTCTCTATACCGGACACCCTGGGGACATCCCATGGTGTCCGGTTTAGAGAGGTTCCACTGTAATATGCAGGATCGTCGACAACGCCGCACTTTTGTCATATATTTATATTATTATTATTTATTTCAGCATTTCAACAGGGTCGTCGGAACAGGTCCGGCAGATCCGGCGGCTGCCAGACCAATAATTTTGACAAAAATATTATTTTTTACTGAAATATTTAGAATTCATATACATGTATATGTTAAAAAGCCAGGAATGTAATTATTATTATTAATATTATAAATATGAGCAGTGCATCTCTCATACTGTTGACTTCAGCATGAATTTTCGGTTTTGATGTTCGTGTCTGCTTGAACTCGTTTTGTACTATTTTCGTTTTGTATTATATCAGCCGATGCACAAATCTCTAAATATTTTTCTGCATTTCTTTCTCATTTCTCACCAAAAGTTTATGTTGTTACCATTTAGTTGAACCGTCTCGACGAGACGGTTCAACTGAGTGGTAACAACATTCACTTTTGGTGTGGTGGGTGGGATCCCCGGACCAATCTTATGATGCTTCCGACGCACATGTTCAAACTGTGTTCAAGCGCAAGATACATTCACAGTATAATAACGGATCATATTAGTTGCTTTCCTTGAATTTTGTTCGTATAAATCCGGTCCAAATTGAATATTTTAGGCCTTATTGCTTGCAAAAAGGGCGAATGTCGCACGATTTGTTGTGAAAAGGAGCCTTATAGTGTGTTCGACTAGTGTTGATCCACAACACCCTACATATCTGCCCAATCTCATCGGGGACTGCATTATTTGGCAGATTGATTTGTTCACACTTATTCAGTTCATTGCAAACATTGTAGATTCAGATCAGACTACACATATGTGCAGTCTGATCTGGGTCTACCCTGCTGGGTTAACCCTGCACTATTCTGTATGAAACAAACGCCAAAAATAAAACATATTACCGGATCTCTATAAATAGATTTGCAAAGAAAAATAACGACTCCATTTCTGAATCTATTTTCATGTAATTAAAGCTGGACTCCCGCATCCCATGTTGTAATATAGGGAGATACATATTTATCTTACATTTCAGCCGGTAGTTTACAGACATCTTACGATGAATTGCACCACTGGGCAGCAGTAGTTTACACCATTTCTCTTGTTTATCATATATGGATAAATGACGTCAGTAACGTCACAATGACGTGCTTCCTTCGATCAATCAAATCCCGTTCTCAGACACACCCTCTGAAACGCGAGACCGTCGTCGTCACTACGGCCCGCCTCCAGAAATGTATTCGCATAACTCTTGGCAATAGTTTACGCTTGATTCGCTTTGTGTTTCATGACAAATCATATGTGAAATGTAAGAACATGATTATTTAACCAGGTGAACTGATTATCCTGAAATAATGCCCTCGTGATCGGGTCCTACCGGTAAAGAAACTCGTTTCGCTACGCTCACTCGTTTGTTTAGCGGAAGGACCCAATCACTCTTGCATTCCCACGAAATAACAATTCGTTCCCTCGAATTGACAATTCTTCCCACGAAATAACAATTCATTCCCTCAATTTAACAATTCGTTCCCTCGAATTAATAATTCGTTCCCATGAATTATTAATTGTTAATTCGAGGGAACGAATTGTTATTTCGTGGGAACGTATTGTTAATTGTGGAAACGAATTAATTAAAAATAAAAAATGATTCTACGACCCCTGCTTGGCTCCGTATTATGTATAGCGGGCACTGGTAATTTTTAAAACTGGTGGAATAGTTACACACTTATCTACTTATATGATTTCTATAAAGAAAATGTTAAGAAACAGATGGGAGTCTAATTTTAAACTTATTTCAGATATTTTAATTAGTACGCGCATACCGATCAACTGACATTATGGTGGCCACTCCATACAACGTGTCCGTTGATATTGATCGGAATGGAGACAATGTCGCGGCATTTAACGTCCCGACGTACTACGGAGGCACGAACGTTGGAAAACCGAAAGTCAAAAACAATCTTGTCCAGGTTTGCTATGCCCCCCCCCACCCCCCCCCCCCCCCCCCCCCCGAATGGATGATGGATGCATATAGTCCGTCCTGAAACCTTAAACGCTCGGGTAATTGGCTTATAATTTATGTTTCCTTGCTCGGATCTGCTTCACATGTACCCCCCCCCCCCCCCCCAAGGTCACAGACTTAGTACGTGCGAAACCTTAACGCTCGGGTAAATGGCTTATAATCAAATATGCCTCGTTTTCTTTGGCTGTGCAACTACTAATGTTCAAACATTACACACGATAGACATCGCCAATTATCTACACATTCACCGTTCCGAACTTTCGGGCCACCTTTATACTGTCAAATACCATGTAAATACCACGAGATTTACGGACCTGAGAAAAGTCATATTCACCTAGGCCGAAGATCGAGGTGAATATGACGTTTCGAACGTCCGTAATTCTCGTGTACACCGATTAAAAAAGACAATAATTATGTTATTTATTACCTATTTTACAGAACGTATACGATACAACAGCGCACGATTTGTCTCAATGCGTTGGTTGCGTGATCAGTGACACGCGCATGCTGCTATACCTGAATATCAGTCTCGGACTCGTCTCGATGCGGGAGAAGAGTCCGAGAGTGTTATTCGAAGTATTGAAATGTAGCTGTGACTAGAGAAATGAGGATAATGTGTTTACCGAAAAATAATTTGACAATTAAAACCATTTTATCAAACATGTAGCCGATTTCACAAAATAATATTAAGCATACTTATATCATTATTTTTTAAAAATCCGGAAAATAAGTCGGCGGTCCTAGTATCGTCATATATCTTCAATTAAATCACTTTACACAGGGTCATGGTGAAAACACGTTTTTATTTGTTCTAGTATTTTTTCAAAAAAATCCAGATTTGTCAATTTCAAAATACTTTATTATTGTGCTTGAATGCAAGGATCTTGATTGGCAGAGCCTCAGTTGTGCTACAGCTCAGGCTCAGACAATCAAATGGTATGTTTGGCATTGCCAATAGATTGTCAGAAACGTTGATAAGCAGATTAACCCTTTCAACACCACAGGCCTGTATAATGACAGTGGCAAAAGGGGTAGATCCAGATGAGCGGGCTCGTGACGAGCCGTCTCATCAAGATCTGCACTTTTTCAAGTAATTTTCATATTTTTAGGACAAAAATTCACCCCTTTTTCTGAAATGGACTAACCTGGAAATAATGTTGTGACCATTTGATGGGTTGCAAAATTAGCATAGCAAACTCCATTCCAATACTTAGGGGTGACAGGGTTAACGCATGTTGGCTGTGTCCTTGTTTTTTTCCAGATTATCAATCTCTACGGCTGCTTACTGATACAAAAATTCCGAGACGTATCCGGCGATGAGAATATAACAAAACTGTGTGATCAAGTAAAACTGTAGGTATTTATTTCTTTATTTTTCTTTATTTATTCTGTATTTATTTGTTTAATGGTGAATCACGGCCTGCCAACAGCTAATACGATTTTAGGCCAGGTTAATAACGGGATAGAATGCCTAAATTTCACCTGCACGGATATGGGGTGAGGGGGAGGCGGGCGCGGGGAGTGGGGTCCCAAAATAAAAACTGAATATTTACAGAATAAAACTGTCACTTAGCCCTACTCCCTGAAAGTAATGGGATTAGTACTAATTTTGCGACAGTCTACACTCGTTTACACAAAGTACTGCGGACTCACAAATAGTTTAGTTAACCACAGTTACCATAAAAACGTGTACTTGGGATGAATAATAAGAGAGTTTGTGGTACAGTGGAACACGCTAAACCGGACACCCGGGACCTCCCAGATGTCCGGCTTAGAGAGGTTACACTGTAATTAAGCACGAACAGTTTGTGTCCTCTCCAAACATAAACAGACACGACAATGACAATGAGACTTATCTAAAGTAAAGGTACATGCCCACTCAGTAGGCATAAGATGTTCTTTATAGGAATTAAATAAGTGCATAATTGTGTCACTATTCCACCAGTACTAAATATTACGAGTGCCCGCTATACAGATATAATCATTTAGTAATACTTATTTTACTGATAGTGACTCGTGGTGGTATCAGGCTATTTTTATATGCAAATGAGGCATACTATTTTTTAATTATTTATACTAATTAAATGCGTGATCTGAAAAAAAATATATATATTTTCTACAGAGTATAAAGTATGATCATTGCATTTTAAAAAATAAATACAGAGAATAAATAGTAATGTCTGTGAACATTTTAAGGAAACACGGTTATCGCCCCTGGTACCATTATCGAAATTTGCATCTAACATAAAATGTATAATAATGTAAATCAATACGTGGGGTAATGGTGAATGCATGTTTATTGTGCCTGAAAATGTCTCCGATGTACAGAACATTGTGTTCCTACTGAGTGGGCATGTACCTTTAACACTTATTTCAAAGGCTGATAATACTCATTCCTTCGCATAAAACATTACATGATAAGTGGATTATCAGGCTAGTGTATGTTGATGTTAGAGCTGGGGTTCCACATGCCAGGCTATAATATAGGCTATAATATAAGATAGTTTTATATATTCGGTATATATGACATTTTCTGGCAAAATAAACATTCATTATTATTGTTTCAGGTGACGCATTTAATTATTTAATTAGTATAAATAATTAAAAAATATCATGCCTCACTTGCAGTGCCGTAGCCACGTTGAGGCCAGACGAGGCCATGGCCTCGTCCGTTTTTTCATTTTGATAAAAAAAATGTCTGGGGGAGCATACTTAGTATGCTCCCCGAAATCATTATATATTATTTTTATTTTTTTATTCCAATATAGGAAAAATGGGAGTCATAGTATGTGCTCAGACTTTGCTGAGAATGCAGGAAATGGCGTTTCAGACCACTTTGATTTCAAAATTTTCAGGGTGGGCATGCCCCCGGACCCGCCTAGCAAACTCGGGCCCTTCGGGCCCTCCACACTTCCACCCCCAATAATTATCGTCTTCCGCCGCTTATGTTGGCCTCGGCTATTTCGAACCTCTGGCTACGGCACTGACTTGCATATGAAAATAGCCTGATATCACCGCCAGTCACTATCAGAGAAACAAATATTACTAAATGAATATATCTGTATAGCGGGCACTTGTACTTTTTATAACTGGTGGAATAGTGACACAATTATACCATAGGTGATTCTAGCGTGTCTTGGATGGTCAGTTATTGTTTGTATATACATGAAACACCTTTCTAAACAATGTACAAACAATTCAAATTGCGCCCGGGTCTGAAGATTATGTAATTACGAAAGTACTAAACTGGCATTCGTCACCATTGTAAGAAACAGTCATACGAAGTCGTAATGTTTTACTCGCCTATACAACGTGTTACAGCGTGTCGAAACCGCTGTTTCGGGTGGGTTTTCGGCATAGATTTTACAGTTGCTAAAACATTAACATAAGCCTCAAAGATGTTCGAGTGTAAACTACAGTAAAACGCGTCTCACTAACCTAAATTTGCTTTTTAAAATCAAACACGTTCACTTCCTCATTATAAATACATATTAGCCGCCATCTTTGCAAATATTTCAATCACGTGCACGCAGTGGTTTGGTTGAGTTACTGGAGACTGACGTCATTTCCCATTAACCAACCAAATCACTGCGTGTTAGTGATTCAATATTTTGATGGCGGCTAATATTCATTGATACTGCGGAAGTGAACGTGTTTGATTTTAAATAGCGAGTTTAGGTTAGTGAGACGCTTCTTTACTGCAGTTTAGTTGCATTCTCGATAATCCGATTGCCTTGGCACATAACAGCTCGGTTCTGTTTCATGTATTGTCATTTATGTTCACTGTCGTTTTCGGCAATGCTCGTTTCGTGTTTACACTGCGTGTCCGAACTACAAATGAGCACTCTTCCTCGTTTTCACTTTCAGTTGCCATGGTGCATTTGCCGTGTTCTCAATTTGTGTTACTTTCCCCTCTCTTCGCTTTCTTTTCAAACATTGAGCTACAAAGTGGTTTGTTTTTTTACAATAATTACACGTTTTACCGTATGCCGGACAGCCATGCGGGTGTGGATAAATTCCACCACAATTTCGACACACTGAATTCTGCTTGGCTGGTTTCGATTTTGCAGTGTTGAAACCCAGACGCGGCGTTGGTCGTCGTTCTTGTTGTCTCATGTATGCTGGTCTGGTCGGCTTCTTCCTGACAGCGTTGGTTTTACCATGTTGATCCAGATCGCTTCCCATTTTGTCAGCTTGCCTGTTCGCAATGTCCATGGTTCGGGCCGCTAATAGTAATTTTTTTCGTCGTAATTTTATCGATATACAGCCTTGTACAATTTGACTCTTGATTTCGCCGTCTTTATTTACGAAGTCACAGTTAGTTGCCTTCTGACGAAGTCTTATCGCAAACTGCTCGACTGTTTCTGATTCAAATTGTCTCAACTGTCGAAATTAGAATATTTAGAATTCTGTGTTCACTTGTGGCTCGAAATCACATTCAAGAGCTTGTTTTGTCAGTCCATAATCGGATTCACCACCGGTGTTGGCCAAATTGTATTGAATGTAAAATACTTCATCTCCAGCATAGTGGAGCAACATTGTTTTTCTTCGCTTCTTGGACTCGATGGACATGCAACACACATGTTCTCCAACTTCTGAACGTATTCCAGCGGATTCCAACGGAATGTTCATCACAATGGATGTCGAACTTCGGAAATGACGGTATCTATGTAGCCATGATGTCCGGTAACGAAATAACGAGTGTACTACACGGTTATTTGTCAACAGGAAATGTGTATATCTTTATAGCCTAATCCAATATGGAATTGTTTCATAATTCACGTTAATCCAAGAAGTTGACCATTTTGATCCTAGTCGCCAAATGTTGTGTTGTTTATAGCTAATAACAAAAAGCAAATAAGAAGTCTTATTCTTATTGTTTAATAGATATGTATATCAAGCCACACATATACAATTGTACGTACAATCACAGTGGTATGGACTCGGACTCATTGATAGAATGTTAAGGAATGCTGCTGGGAATACTACGGGGTAATGGATGTAAACAAACAATATCATTGGTCGAGAGGCGTGGTCAGTGTTGTAGGCTTAGTAATAGCAACTATAGTCTGTTTCAGAGTAGTAAGGATACACCAGTGACGAATGCCAGTTTAGTACCTTTCATAATTACATAATCTTCAGACCCGGGCGCATTTGAATTGTTTTGTGCATTGTTTAGAAAGGTGTTTCATGTATATACAGATAACAATTTACCATCCAAGACACACTAGAATCACCTGTGAATTATACAGTTATTTAATTCGGCAACGAAATTATTAAATGGATTAAACTTTTTTATTCATATGCAAAAAGTTGCGTTACAAATAACGGTTACTTATCAGATTTTTTCTCAATAAACCGAGGTGTCCGTCAAGGCTGTCCATTATCACCATACCTATTCATAATTGCAATATAATTATTATCAAAAGTAATAGACAATGAAAAAATATAACTGGGGTAAAAATGAGTAACATAAAACTTAAACAGACAATGTTTGCTGACGATGCTACATTTACATTAGATAGTACACAAAAATCATTCGAAACATTAATATACCTTATAGATGAATTCAGTAAAATTTCGGGCCTCAAACTCAATACAAAAAAGTCTACAGTTCTTCGGGTGGGTTCCCTAAAAAATACAACACTAATTTTTTGCCCTGCAAATAATTTTATATCGACATCAACAAGCGCAAAGACATTAGGCATTCCTTTTTCAAATGATAATACAAATATGCACGAACTAAACCTTACTCCGAAGATAAAAGAGTTCGTCAAAAGTCTTGAGACATGGAAAAAAGAAAACTAAGTTTATTAGTTAAACTTACTGTGATCAAAACATTTGCTATTCCGAAACTGATATATCCATTAACAGTCTTACCTGACCCACCAGACAGCATAATTAAAACAATTACAATGAAATTGTTTGATTTTCGATGGGATGGAAAACCCGATAAAATAAAGCTGAACACAATAATTCAAACATATGAACGCGGGGGTTTAAAGATGGTCGATATAGACAGGTTTATAAAAGCGATAATAGCATCATGGGTAAAAACAATATGTGATGATAAAAACCATGGCCAGTGGAAACTGCTATACACACAAAAAAATGAACCATTTGGTGGGAAACTACTTTTCGAATGCAATATAAAATCACAGGATCTAAAACACTTGTGTAAAGAACATACTTTCCTATTCAATGTTTTGGCATCATGGGCTAACATCAATTTCTCAGAAAAAAACGAAAGTATATCAAAATAAATTATATGGAATAATTCTAATATAAAGTATCAAAACAAAACAATATACATACGAATCTTGGCACGAAAGGGGTATTAAATTTATAGAACAGTTATATGATTATAGCGTAAACAAATGTATCGGTTTTAATGATTTTGCGGAAATGTATAATATAAGGGCAGATGATTTTATCAAATACCAAGGTTTAGTAAATAATATTAATCTGCAAAAGAAAGAAAAAATTAAAACAGAAAACATAAATACCGTACAAACTCTGAAACCTATTTTACAAAAAGTACACAGACAAGCAATGGAGTAAATAAACTTCTATACACTATACAAACAAATAAAAAAAACATAGAATCAATAAAATCAGAGCAGAAATGGACGAATGAATTTCCCGATTTTAATTTCGAATGGAAAAATATATACACAACTTGTATGCAATTTACAATAGATACCACACTACGGAATTTTCAGTATAAATATTTAATGAGAATAATAGGCACAAATAAATTATAACTTAATTGTGGCATCGTACAAAGTAGTTTATGTGATTTTTGCAACATGAATGTGGAAATAAAAAACATTTATTCTGGGAATGCCCAAACGTACAACATGTATGGTCACAACTAAGAACATTCTTAAATGAAAGAGGTGTGGAAAACGAAATGAATTTTAATACGATTTCATTTTGTGTAAATCAAACAAATCTTATCGCTAAACAATTTAATTTCATTATCATACTTGCAAAATATTTCTTGTTTAAATGTAAATATGAAGAAAAAGAATTGTCATTTAACTTGTTCATGCAATATTTGAAAAGACGAATCAATATTGAAAAAGAAATAGCCACAATGAAAGACAAGGTAGATCTTTTTTATTATTATTATTATTATTTTTTTTTTTCAGTTTTAAGTTTTTGATTTCCATACATAGTCATATACAAACAATAAATGAGTTACAAGCAGTTTAACAACATGAATGTATAGGTTACACTCCTTGTTTGCAATCAACTATGAGTACATGTATTGTAAATAATTATAGATTATAACGTATTGTTCATACATGGTTAGGTTGGATTTATTTAAGAATGTTATTTAGATGAGAGAATAGAGTTGAAAATGAGATATGTGAAATAGTTTAGTGATAATAATTGAGCAACTCATCACGATACAATACTATTACGGTATATGCTGTTATACCTAACTGTAATATGTGTATGTATAATCAGAAGGTTCGTGTATCTCTAAATGAGTGTTAGTCTAATTGGATAACATTCCATTTTCGTTCATGAACTATGAGCTTATTTCTATTCATTGCAATTTCTGTTTCAATATTTTGTGTTGCCTTTAGGTAAGACATAAACTCTGGAAATTTAGGTTCCGTGTTTCGTAATTTACATGTATATATTAAGTATTTTCCTAGTATGATACAAAAGTTGAAAAACTTGTTCTCTTGCTCATATTGCCCAAAGCAAACAGTGTGCCAATCAAAAATTACATACAATATTATTATTATTTAAAAAAAAAGGTATCAGCTGTGACCAAAAATGTTGGCTTATAGTGCATTCGCAAAAAAGGTGCTTATTTGTTTCTGGAGCCATGGCGCAAAAATCACACAAATTGGAGCTGACAATGTTACACTTAAGTAAATAATCGTTTGTAGCAACAATTCTCATCAAAAATTTGTACTGAAAATTCCTAAGTTTAGAATTTATAGTGTTTGTGAAATGATTTGTGTAGACTATCTTCCAATTTATATTTTTATCCGCGAATTCGTCATCCCATTTTGTCTTTGCTTTATGCATAACCGGTTTCTGTTGATTAAGAAACATGTTATATAGCTTCTTATTACATTTGGTCGTGGTTTTTATTTGTAAGGTAGATCTACATATAATAAAATGGTGTAATTTCAACTTGTAACACCCACGAAAGAAATATTAATAAAATAAAAAGAAGATCAATAGGTACCAAGCGTAGCAAAGTTAATTACATGCTTATTAACACTATATGTCTACTATATTATATTATTGACATAAACGTTATAAATCACATGTATTACGAATTACGAGAACAGAAGGAAGACCTCTTTATCTTTGTTTCTCTTTCCTATAACTCTCTTCTTAAAAAATTCTTCTTAAATAAGCTCACTTTCTAAATACATTATGTCTGCTCTTTTCTAGTAAAATGTCATGTGATTTCAACTGTGTTTTGTTATGTTATACAATAGGTACATGATACATGCTGTTTTAAAAATTGAAAATAAACCATTTAGTAAAATAAAAAAAAATGAAAAAAATAAAAGGAACTAAAAACTAAATAGCAGAGGACAGTTAGTCCTCTGCTGTTTAGTTTTTAGTTTATTTTATTTTTCTTCGGCGAAAACATGGTTTGGCAGCCCTTTAGAATCATTTCCATTGGAAATGATTCTAAATTGATGCCAAATCATATTTTATACAGAAAAAAAAGATAAATAACAAAACAACAGCAGACGACAATTTCCTTTTCCGGCATTTCAGCCGGGGAACGATCACCATTATGAGCAGTAGCAGACCGGATAGCAAGAAATACAAGAAGCGATATGCATTCTTTTACAGGTATGACACGATATGTTGGCACATGCAATTATAAGGCAAAATATACACGAATATATTGAAGCATGCTTCTACACGTATGACACGATGTGTTGGCACATACAGCTACAAGACAAAAATAGAAACTCATAATTATACTCAATCATACTTCTACTTGTACGACATGACATGTTGGCACATACAGTTACAAGACAAGAGTAGAAATTAATATATTCAATCATACTTCTACATGTACGACGAGATATGTTGACACAAACAGTTACAAGACAAAAGTAGAAATTAATATACTCAATCAGAATTCTGCATATACGACGAGATATGTTGACACATACAGTTACGAGACAAAAATAGAAATTAATATAATACTCAATCATTCTTATACAGGTACGACGAGATATGTTGACACATACGATTACAAGACTAAAATAGAAATGAATATATTCAATCATACTTATACATGAGATATGTTGGCACATACAGTTACAAGACAAAAAAAGAAACTAAAATACCCACACATACTTCTACTAGTACGACATGACATGTTGGCACATACAGTTACAAAACAATAGTAGAAATTAATATACTCAATCATACTTCTAAATGTACGACGAGATATGTTGACACATACAGTTACAAGAGAAGAGTAGAAATTAATATACTCAATCATACTTCTACATGTACGACGAGATATGTTGACATACAGTTAAAAGACAAAATAGAAATTAATATACTCAATCATACTTCTACATGTACGACGCGACATGTTCGAACATACAGTTACAAGACAAAATAGAAAAATGAATATACTCAATCATACTTATACAGGTACGACGAGATATGTTGGCACATACAGTTAAAAGACAAAAATAGAAACGCATCTATACTCAGTCATATTTCTACAGGCATGGCACTATGTGTTGGCACATGCACAATGTGTGGGATCACGTGGTTTCCGAACGGCATGACGTCATGTTTTTTAGATGTGTTTACAGTAGATTACCTTTAATATCTTGCTAATAGAATGACATATTTGTATGAAATATACCGCAGCAAATGCGGTACACGTTGCCCTTTAGTGTATAGGCGGCGTTAATTTCATAATTATGTCGTTTTGACGAAGAATCGGTTACCGTAAATGTAAATAAAAACTAGGGCACGTGAATGTAAGAAATAAACGGTACTCGATTCTTTGTGAAATTTATAAGTTATTGTAAATAACTTTCTGAGCACCCATAAAACACATATGCCATCGTATTTGGTGTGCTACATATCATCAAAATCCGTCCGTTTGTTAGGAAGATCTTAATGAAAATCTACTGTAAAAATGACGTCACATATTACGTCACGTCGGAAAATCGAGTTTGGAAACCACGTGATCACACACCTTGATACAGTTACGAGAAAAAAATGGAAATGAATATACTCAACCATACTCCTACAGGTCCGGCACGATGTGCTGGAACATAGAAATATAAGACAACACGAAATCAATGCTGAAGGTCACACTATACACCTGTCGAGGCAAGGCCAGTCAACAAGGGGAAATAACTCACTGAAAATCAATAGTTTTCTTCGTCTTATCATGGTAAAGATGTACATCGAAGTTGGTTACTATCATTCAAGTATAACTTGAGTTATTGCGCGGAAAGGTATACAAAACAATTAAAAACGGCCGCCAAGGGAAGATAAGTTATACGAAACTTTATACCTCGTCTTGCCGATAAACATGTATAGTGAAGTTGGCTACCGTCGGTTAAGTAGAAATGGAGTTATTGCGTGGACAAGGATACAGAATGCAAAAAATAAACATGTCCACCAAGAGAAGATACGGCATCCGTAATTTTGAAAGGTGTCTTCGTCTTGCCGTGATAAACGTGTGCATATATAATTTGGATACGATCCGTCAAGTAGAACTTGAGTTATTACGTGGACAAGGATAAAGAATGTGAAAATTAAACATGGCCACCAAGGGCAAATCATCTGATTTTGATTAAATCAATAGTACAGAATCACTACCAATACCAACGCTGCCACCATGTTTGTGTCCACAGGCCTGGATTACGGAGACAGATATACCTGTCGGAGTATGATGAAGGAGACGATGAGCGCCAAAACACTAACATCTTTTACACGATTATACGAGAAATGTATATTAGTTCACCCTCCACTACCCGTGAGTATATATATACTACCGCGATGTTGACCCGTGTGTGCGAGAACCTTATATATATGTAGCCAGTATATATATATATGTGGCTCTCGCAGAAACGTGTCAACACTTTATATATATAAAATATTCAATGTCTTATTTACATCCTCCACTCCTCCGTGATGGGTAAAGTGTAAAGGAGGAGCTAAGCACATGAGGTGTGCACTTTCTGATACAAGTATGACATTTTGCACAGAGTTACTTTATTGTGTATACAATAAAAAAAAGCCCAGGACACAAGTGAAATATGCCCTGTGGTCCAAGATGGCCGCCAATATTAAAAATCGCCACCGTACGCATAAAAGTGAACACATCTCTGCTTACAGATGACATAGAGACACATATTTGATGGCTATTTGTTATTTTTACCAAGTTACATTTATTATGTATACAATAAAAAAGCCCAGGACATAAATTAAATATGCCATGCGATCCAAGATGGCCACCAATATTAAAAATGGCCGCCGTATGCATTACATGAACACATCTTTGTTTATAGATGCCATAAAGACACACGTTTGATGGCAATTTAAAAAAAAATACTTTATCATGTTTATTGTGTATAAAAATAAAGGACACCTTTGAAAAATATCAGATGGTTCAAATGGCCGCCAATGTTAAAAATGGCCGCTGTATGCATTACATGAACACATCTTCAAATCATGACCCTGATGACACAGATCAATATATATATATAATTGCGCAATATAATTATTTCGATTCAAGTTATCAGAATGTTCAATCTATGTTGGTGTCACAGAAAGGTAGTGTGGGATGTTAATCTAGGAACAGCAGCAATAACAACAACAACAACAACACTACTTGGCATGTGAATGAGCAAAATCAATATCAAACTCAGGTCCAATACCCCACTACCGGTATGAATTGGTGCCCGTGGCCTCGTTATATTATGTGCGTAGGTGCTTGTGTAATTTGAGAGACATTGGAACATTGAACATTCCTTCGCCAGCAAATGACATTAAACAATGGTGGCATAGCCAGATTCTTGCTGAGGGGGTTTGGGGAGGGGGGTTGTGTATAGCCTTCATTCCACGTGTTTCTTCCCCAAAACAATATTGATTTCACAAATTTACAACATATACTGCACGTACCTCCCACAGAAAAACAAATGTACAAATACACACATAACCAAATTTACCCCATATGGCTACGCCACTGATTCATTAAAATGGTGAATACTGCATATGCTTTTTGCAGTGGTCCCTCAGATGACACCAAACTACCAAATCAAAATAAAGTGATACATCACCTTGTAATTATAACTGAAGAGCGGGGCAGGAGGTGGGAGATAGCGGGTTGGTGTGGGAGGTAGGGGCGGGAGATGGGAGAGCAGACTGAATGTTACACCAGAATGCTGGTAAATAACCCAAAGCCCTAGATCCCTCGTCATTGAAAACCTAGATTGAAGGCCAGTATGGCATGTATGCCATGATCAGACGTCAATATATGCGCAGGCCAGTCATAGATTAAGCAGGTCGTAAAAGGTAAACTGTATCAGGTCTCTGCTCAACTGGGGTACATTTATTTTATAATAATGCCGTATGTTCCGTGCCGTAAAAGCGCACTTACATATCTTCATATCAGTATATTTTAACCCTATTGCAGAGTTCAATATAAAGTTAGCTATGATATTCTGGTGTGCGTCCATTATCTGTGGCATTTCACTGTGTACCATGAGTTCATGTCAGGGCACTTCACAGTGCAGAAGAGCATCCATCAGTTCTCTTCCATTGCAATGGACCACAAACAGCTGAATCTGCTTATAAAGGGTGATGGTGGTGCTGTTTGATTGACTAGAAAATCCAAGTGCTCTCCTGAGATGGATGATCGCTGGACCAAAAATCGCGCGAGTTATCAATGAATTTGATAACACGCACCGCACAGGAGACACAAAGCACCATGAACAATCCAAATACATCCAAGACGAGCTCAAAGGCAATGTGAATGAGATGGTGAAAGCTCTGAAAGAAATGGATAACCCATTTCTTGATCATAGGTCAGAGCTCATAGCCGTTCACACAAAGGTAGTGATGGATGAATCTGTGGTGCAACAGGTCCAAACAGTAGAGGATATTGGCAACAAACAGTATGAAGGGTATGTCACTGAGAGATTACTGTTGTGTCAAAAACCGGTGACAGACACCATTTCAAAGAACAAAATTACATTGTTCAAAACACCTACGAAGAAAACACTTACCTAAACCAAAAACCAGATATCATCTCTCAAAGCCAACACGGCCTTGTGTTCCAGATTGTTTATTGCCTGCCATTCACGTAATAGCAATCTTTCTGATTTTTTAGTATGAAAACCAGGCATGTCCCCAATCATTGACAGACATTGGCTACCCCCCCCCCCCCCCCCCCCCCCCCCCCCCCCCCCCCCCCCCCCCCCCCCCCCCCCACCAGAAAAGGAGGAACCAGTGTTCCAAGCACATTCATAGACGATGCAGTAGTTGTATTCGCTCCATATATCCTGAGACGTATCAAACACGTACAGAGACTGGACATTGCTTGGGATAGGTACATCGCAAACAATCTTAAGAAATCCACATGGAACAAGCGGGGTACAGGTGAGCATAGACATGTACTGGCTACATTGCCTCGAACTGGCAGTCCTTCTGACAGTAACAAAGCTGAATTGTGTTCCTTCCTTGCTGAGTATAAGTGATCAAGGAGGTGCAGCACGAGAATATCTTAGAAACGACAGCTGACACAATTGTGATGTGCTCTGATCCAGAACTAGACACAACTAGAACCATGCAGCCATGAGGAGGCCGATTCTCGAATCATGGTTCACATTGCTGATTGTGTGAAACAGGGACACACCAAAATCACTATCCACACAACAGACACAGACGTTCTTGTGCTAGCTGTGTCAATTATGTGTCGTCTAGACCTTGAAGAGCTGTGGGTAGCTTTCGGTATTGGGAAATCATTCAGGTACATTGGTTCCCATACCATATTATCAAATATTGGTACGCATAAGGCAAAGGCATTGCTCATGTTCCACAGCCTCACAGGCTGTGATACAGTCTCCTTCTTTGCTGGGCATGGGAAGAAATCATGTTCGGATGTATAGAAAGTCCTTTCACAGTTGACAGATACTTTTATCAGTCTTGCAAATACCCCTGTGCAAATGTATGCTGATGGCTTCAACACCATTCAGCGATTAGTGGTGCTTTTGTACAGCAGCACATCTGATCAGAGTAACGTTAACTGTGCAAGGAAGCAATTGTTCTCACAAGGTTCAAGAACAATTGAGAACATACCGCCAACAGAAGCAGCATTGCAAGAGCATTGCAAACGGGCCATATACCAAGGAGGTTATGTCTGGGGACAAACTCTTGTCCAATACCCTGCCATTCCCAGCCCTGCAGATTGGGGATGGGAGGATACTGCTGATGGCTGGCATCCATTCTGGACATCTCTTTCTGAATCAGCTAAGATGTGCCAGTAGCTGATAAAATGTGGATGCAAAAAGGCATGCAGAGGCCTCTGCAAATGCAAACGAAATGAATTGGCATGTACCGATCTGTGTACTTGTCAGGGTGGATGCCACGAGTAAGATGGTAGATTCTGGTTACATGCAGAACACCAATGGCATGAGTGACTACGCCATAATGATAATGGACATCAAGTTTCCCTGTAATGCAACATACAGTTATAGTATATAAGTGCACATATAACCAGGTGGTACCATAATGCTTAGCGATTAATATTTTATGAGCAGTGACCTGACAAAAGCCAATATTATTGTCCTATTTATACCAAGATAGGCATGCACCTAAATTGATTTCGTATCGCCTGTTCAAGGTTTCGCCTACACGATTGTAAGAAGTGAAGACCATGACAAGACTGCACATATATGCTGACTTGTGTTGGTATACACGACCTGGAACAATAATGACCCATATTTGTGTTGTGTATGTCATTGCTCATATATTATCAACATTTCACATGTACGGTACCACACATAATAGTATGCACATTCCATTGGGTGTGAACAATAAATAGACAGCATATATACATGCATGTCAATCTGTACTAGATACATCATTCGCCTTAAATAGATATACCTATGGCTGTGGTATCAGACCCCAATCAAGTATAAACTAAATTATGGTATTCAATGAGTTTATATAGTTATATATATAATGTGAGCATCTAGCGCCAGGAACTATTATAAAGCAATCTAAACTAACTAAGCTACATACCCCATTAGGGGAATACATCACATTTTGCTAGCTGTATGTTCCCTATTGTGATAATACCATAATGGTGTTCATATAGAATGTATCTTTTGATTGAATACAATAATTTGTTTTCCATTTTACTGATTTCAAACATAGTGCCATTTACTTGTACCACAATAATAGGTATATATATATTTAACTGTCATTATTGTGGTGGCCATTTTGAAATGTGATAGCTAGCTAACGGCCAATTATCTGCCAATGCACATAGTTAGTTAACTTAGCCAAAGTAAATCATAACACATACATGTATAGGCACTACAGTTGAACAATATGAATAATCTGATTTTGGTGGCCATTTGAATATTAGAAGCCATTAAAAATACATTTATTATATACAGTCTGTGTCCTTATCCCTGACAACCATACTACAGACACAAAGTCTGCCTCGTTGTCACTTCTAGAAGATGAGAAAGAGGGATATTAATAATTTAGGCGGCCATATTGGATTCAAGGTGATAAATCGCTTGTGTCCTGGGCTTTTATGGTATAGGATATATCAAAGTTGATTTGTGCCAAATTTCACACTTGTATCACAAAGTGCACACTACCCTTGTTTTTGTGGGCTTATATCGTCTACTTGACATATTTATGCAAGGACCATGTATACGTAATTTAATAGAGTTCCCATTTTGGAATTGTATCCATGTTTATAATTGCAGTGTCCCATCGGAGTATTGATATTCCATTTCGAACAGGTAGTCATTAAATCTCGTCAAATGCAACTTATTGGTGTTATATATTGTATTTTTAATATACGATATTCTTAAACAAAAGAAGTGAAAACTGCTTAGTATTGTTAGTTTAGAATGTACAATCCTAGCCACTGATCCATAATCATACAATGCAATATTTTCTGTGTTTAATAATTGTTCACTCTATAACACGTGACAGTTGCTACTGTAGCCTGTGGCCTCAAGGTCGCGGCATTTAACAGCCATCAGTACGGAGTCACGAAAGCTGGCAAACCGGAAGTCATGGACATACTTGCCAAGGTTTGTTTTTTATGTGGATGTGAATGGAGAAACGGTGTTTATGGGTTTTGTGAACAGTGTAGCTCCTGATCAATTAGCTCACTCCAGCAGCCTTATAACGATCTACTTTGCTTATTAGAGGCATGATGTGTGTTTCGCTGATGTATAGTGATCAGTGCAGATCCTGATCAGACTGTGCGGATGCACAGGCTGATCTGGATATACACTGGTCGCAAAGCCCATACGCCCCATTTCTCCAGTTACGGCCACATATGGTGTTGATAAAAACTTCCCTCAACTTTCAAATTGCCATATATGCGGCCACTTAAAAGGTAAATGTGGATGTTTTGCCATCTCGTTCCCACGAGATAGTAATCTCGTTCCTATGACATAGCATCTCGTTTCCACGATATAGTTTCTCGTTTCCATGAGTAACGTATCTGATTTCAACGACATAGAATCACATTCCCATGAAATAACATTTCGTTCTTATGACATAATCAGCCAATAGAACAGCAGATATTACTCTACCATTTTGAATGACAATGGTGCTACCTTTTTATTGGCGGACTATGTCGTGGGAACGATATAGCTAACTCACCTAACTCGCGAAAACAAGATATTATCTCGTGGGAAGGAGAAAAAATGCAGATGTCGCTTTTACTCCGAGTAAGCTGCCGTGTTTTCCCATAATATCACTTTATGATATTCTCTCTGATTTTTACAACTTTCAAATATTATACAATTATTGTTTTTTAGGCACGTATGTTTGAACAGATGTTGGTGTCATATGGGTATTTTGGTGTATTTGGCTAGATTTGGGTGGATTTCTTTGGTTTGGGGTAATTTATATAGTTCTGTGCAATTAATAATGATCAAACATTACACACGACAGGCATCGCCAATTATCTACACATTCACCGTTCCGAACTTTCGGGCCACATTTATACTGTCAAAATACCCTGTAAATACCGTATACGTGTATTTCGCGGGAGGTGACGTGAATTGTATGTTGGTAACAATGCACCCAAACCACCAGATATACCGAAATAACCCATAACATATGATTCTTCAAGAACCAGTATTTTGAGGAGGTGTACATGAGATTTACGGACCTGAGGAAAGTCATATTCACCGAGGCCGAAGATCAAGGTGAATACATGTATGACGTTTCGAACGTTCGTAATTCTCGTGTACACCGATTAAAAAAGACAATAATTATGTTATTATTACCTATTTTACAGAACGTTTATGATACAACAGCGCACGCTATGTCTCAATGCTTTGGTTGCGTGATCATTGACACGCGCATGATGCTATACCTGAATATCAGTCTCGGACTCTCTGTTGCGCGAGAAGAGCCCGAGAGTGTTATTCGAAGTGTTGAAATGTAGCTGTAACTAGAGAAATGAGGATAATGTGTTTACCGAAAAATAATTTGACAATTAAAACCATTTTATCAAACATGTAGCCGAATTCACAAAATAATACTAAGCATACTTATATTATTTTTTTCCAAAAATCCTCTGAGCCTCAGTTGTGCTACAGCTCAGGCTCAGACAATCAAATTGCATGATTGGCATTGCCAATAGATTGTCAGAAACGTTGATAAGCAGATTAAACATTTCAACACCACAGGCCTGTATAATGACAGTGGTAAAAAGTGTAGACCCAGATGAGCCGTCTCATCAGGATCTGCACTTTTTTTTACAAGTATTTTCTATATTTTTGAGAACAAAATTCACCCACCTTTCATAAATGGACTAATCTGGAAATCATTTTTGACCAGTGCATTGGTTGCAAAATTAACGTATCAAACTCCATTCCGTTCCTTAGGGGTGAAAGGGTTAACGCATGTGGGCTGTGTCATTGTTTTGCAGATTATCAATCGCTATGACATCATTCTGATACAAGAAATCCGAAACAAAAGCGGCGTGATTATAGAAAAACTGCTTGATAAAGTAAACAGGTAGGTATTTCTTTCTTTCTCTTTCTTTCTTTCTTTCTTTCTTTATGTATTTAATTTAATATAATGCATCACGGCCTGCCAACAGCTAATACGATTTTAGGCCAGGTTAACAACGGGATCTAATCCCTAAATTTCACCTGCACGCCGGATATGGGCGGTGCGGGGGAGTGGGGTCTCAAAACCAGAACTGAATATTTACAGATAAAAAAATAATAATGTATTCAGCCCTGAAACAAGAATAACCTGATCTGATGTCAGGTCTTCACCACACCATAGTCACTTAGCCCCACTCTCTGAAAGTAATGGGATTAGTACTAATCTTACGACAGTCTACACTCGTTTACGCAAAGTACTGAGGACTCAGGAAAATATTTGTGAGTTCACAAATAGTTTAGCTAACCATAGCTAACCATAGTTACCATAAAAACGTGTACTCGGGAGGAATAATAAGAGAGTTAGTGGTACAGTGGGATCCCGCTAAACCGGACACCCGGGACCTCCCAGATGTCCAGTTTAGAGAGGTTCCACAGTAATTAAGCATGAACAGTTTGTGTCCTCTCCAATCATAAACAGACACGACAATGACAATGAAACTTGACTAAATTAAAGGTACATGCCCACTCAGTAGGCATACGATGTTCTTTATAGGAATTACATAAGTGTATAATTGTGTCACTATTCCACCAGTACTAAAAATTACGAATGCCCGCTATACAGATATAATCATTTAGTAATATTTATTTTACTGATAGTGACTCGCGGTGGTATCAGGCTATTACATTTTATACTAATTAAATGCATCATCTGAAAAAAAAATTATTTTCTACATATTATAAAGTATGATCATTGCACATTAAAAATATAAATACAGAGAATAAATAGTAATGTCCGTTAACATTTTAAGGAAACACGGTTATCGCCCCTGGTATCACTGTGGAAATTTACGTCTGATATAAAATGTATAATAATGTCAATCAATACGTGGGGTATTGGTGAATGCATGTTTATTTTGCCTGAAAATGTCTCTGATGTACCGCACATTGTGTTTTACTGAGTAACAATTATTTCAAAGTTTAATACTCATTCCGTCGCATAAAACAGTATCTGATAAGTGTATTATCAGGCGAGTGTATGTTGATGTTAGAGCTGGGGTCCCACATGCCAGGTTATAATATAGGGAGACAGATAGTTTTGTATATTCGGTATAAATGACATTTTCTGGCAAAATAAACATTCATTATTTTGTTCAGGTGACGCATTTAATTAGCATAAATAATTAAAAAATATCATGCCTCACTTGCATATGAAAATAGCCTGATATCACCGCGAGTCACTATCAGTAAAACAAATATTACTAAATTAGTATATCTGTATAGCGGGCACTTGCAATGTTTAGAACTGATGGAATAGTGACACAATTATAACACAGGTGATTCTAGCGTGTCTCGGATGGTCAATACTTGTTTGTATATACATGAAACACCTTTTTAAACAATGTACAAAACAATTACATACTATTTATACATGTACCAGGGCGTATTTGGATTGTTTTGTACGTTGTTGTTGTTGTTGTTGACGTTCCCAAGCTTGTTTTAAAATCACAGTAAAATCGTATTTAAAGTTTGTAATAAAATATGCACATACATAAATCAAAACTGCTGTACATATATACATTGGCAATGTGTTCCTGTCTATATGTTATTTCCTGGTATTATTATGTGCTTGTAGCGGTGGGTGGGATTCTTTCCGTGCAGTCGGCCGATGCATCATCTGTATCCTTTCGACACACTTCGTATTACATTCCTTATTGCCAGACACTCGCAACCACTGGTCCACATTTGTTACTACAGCATTTTGTTTTATGTAGCTTATACATGTATATTTATTTACGCAATTTTGTTTCCTCCCCTCTGTGTGCCAAAAGTCTAAAGGGACAACAAAATAAAACATTGATAAAAGTAGCAATAGATTTAGTTAAAAATAAAAATAAAATGCTTCGTTGCAAGTGTTAGTGACTTGCACAAATTCACATTGTTCAAGTCTATAGAAGCCTGATACAAAACCATAACATTAAAATACAACTCCATTGCGGTATACATATTTGAGATTATCGCATATCACATTTTCGAGATCACCACATATCCATCCAACCTATTCAGTAACCGTGTTCCAGTTGTATACTAATTTAAAAATTTAAAATTTAAAAGTTGGCACAGTCTTTGAGTAGCAATAAAAAGAACAATTATTGGAGAGGCACGGGCCCAATGTCGTCTATAATAAAAATATTAACACGATTCGATTAAGAATAATTTACATATATGTTAAAATATGAATACTGTATGCATAGCTGTCACTGTCGCCACCGGTGGCTTTATCACACGTTTAATTGGGCAGAATTCTACTACAGTCAGATCGTCTCGCTCCCTTACATATACAGTTGATCTGTGAGGGGATGACATGGTTATACACAGCTTGCTATCAGTGTCGCCATTGCTGTATTTACTATCTGCAATGTTACCAATAGTTGATCTGCGAGAGGATGTTTAGAAAGGTGTTTCATGTACATACATACATTAATTGACCATCCAAGACACGCTAGAATCACCTGTGAATTATACACTTATTTAATTCCTATAAAGAACATATTGTGTATACTAAAAGGCCACAAATGGCCTGCGGCGTGTTGGCGGCGGCCGTAAGTCCCCAAGATTGCCATAACCGTGCGGTGGCCGCACGGTAGAATACGGTAGCCGTGAGGCGTTCAAGGCTTTTTGCTTGTCGCAGTGGCTTCTGATTTTTTTAATTTGACATTATACTTTTTTCGAAGGCCATAGGCCGCAACTCCACCGCATGTAGTATCGCAAGGTCACTGTACGGTGGCCGTGAGGTCACCTCACGGTTTTTACCCTGTCTGGTGTGCCTAGAAAATCGTACGGCAGCCGCAACAACCGTGAGGCCTCCTTACTGTCACCTCACGGTGGTCTTGCGGCCTCCGTCAGATGGCCGTACGATGTTCTAAATATCGTACGGCGGCCGTGCAGTGGCCGTAGAGTTCATGACTTTTACGATTGCCGTGCGGACCCAGTCACATTTCTGAACGCTGCTTCCGCAAAGCCGTACGACTTTTAAAAATCCCATCTACAAACCACAGACCGCAGAACCGTGCGGCGGCAGCATCATATGTGACCGAGGCATAAGCAGGCATGTACCTTTAACGTTAACCAATACACTGCTGCTGTCCTCTGCTGTTTAGGTTTAAGTTTCCTTTTTTTTTTCTCGGTGAAGACATGGTTTGGCTGAGCCCTTTAGAATCATTTCCCTTGGACATGATTCTAAATTGCTGCCAAATTATATTTTACACAGAAAAAAAGAAGATAAATAGCAAACAATAGCAGATGACAATTTCCGTTTTCCGCATTTCTAGCATGACAACGAACCCGTTCACCATGACAATCAGTCCCAGACTGGGCAGAAGCAGCAGCGGCTACAGGGAGCAATATGCATATTTCTACAGGTACGACGATATATGTTGGCACATACAGTTACAAAACAAAAATAGACATGAATATACTCAATCATACTTCTACATGCACGATGAGATATGTTGAAACATACAGTTACACGACAAAAGTAGAAATTAATATACTCAATTATGCTTATACAGGTACGACGAGATATTGTGTCACATACAGTTACAAAACAAAAATAGAAATTAATATGCTCAATCATACTTCTACATGTACGACAAGATATGTTGACACATACAGTTACAAGACAAAACTAGAAATTAATATACTCAATCATACTCATACAGGTACGAAGAGTTATGTTGTCACATACAGTTACCATACCAAAATAGAAATTAATATACTCAATCATACTTATACAGGTACGACGAGATATGTTGTCACATACAGTTACAAAACAAAAATAGAAATTAATATACTCAATCATGCTTATACAGGGTACGACGAGATATGTTGTCACATACAGTTACAATACCAAAATAGAAATTAATATACTCAATAATACTTATACAGGTACGGCGAGATATGTTGTCACATACGGTTACAAAACAAAATTTTTAATTAATATACTCAATCATGCTTATACAGGTACGACGAGATATGTTGTCACATACAGTTACATGACAAAAATAGAAATTAATATACTCAATCATACTTATACAGGTACGACGAGATATATTGTCACATACAGTTACAAGACAAACATATATATTAATACACTAGATCATACTTCTACATGTACGACGAGATATGTTGTCACATACAGTTACAAGACAAAAATATAAATTAATATACTCAATCATACTTATACAGGTACGACGAGATATGTTGTCACATACAGTAGTATATAAGAGTACAATGATACCACCACTGAAAGGCACCGGCTAACGCGCGGTGCCTCCCACCGCATGGTGGTATCATTTGTGACTCTTATATAGTACTTGGATTCCCCCCCCCCCACTGTTCGGCGGGTATGTATGAGAAGAATGGACCATATTTTCATCAACCGCGAGACATATATTTATGACATGAGAAGATACACCCTATTAGAGATAAGAATCCCTATGTTATACTCAGTATATATAATTAACAATCTGTCATACATTTATTACGAATAAAATAACAACTGCCACCCTATTAAAGATAAGAAATCCATAAGTTATACTCAGTATATTACAGCAATCTGTCATAAATATCAACTGACACCCTATTAAAGACAAGTTATCCATAAGTTATACTAAGTATATTACAACAATCTTTCATACATTTATTACAAATAAAATATAAACTTACACCCTATTGAAGATAAAAATATATTGGTTATACTCAGTATAATGTCTACCATAAAGCAAATGAGAGAGCAAGCTAAGAGTTGGGAATTTCCCTAAGAGGTTGAGAGTCAAGAAAGATATAGCAGATAGGATAAGTGACGCGCGAGCCACCGTCTACGAGGAGAGGCTGCGGCGTGCGGTTTCAACCGGACGACTGCCCGCCGACCCCGAAAAACGCTCCGAGAAATTGGAGAACGAGACGACGGCCAGCCTGCGTGCCACTGCTTACGCGCAGCGTGTAAAAGAAGATCCCAGCGCACGTAGAAAACCCCTATACAAGGCGTACTACAATAAGATTTATCAAGGGTTGGTGGGGAGACCTCCTAAGAGGAGGAGAGATATCGCCAGAGCTTTGGTGGAGGAGGGTCCCAGGATTCTCGCCGAAGAAGCCGAAGTTAGGGAAACTGTTGATAGGGGTAGGAGGAAGATAGTATGGACTTTCGAGAGGGGGGTAGACGGGGAGATCGCTAATCGCATAATAATAAAATTCGCCCAGAGATGACCACTGCATGTTTTCTGAGGTATTCGTGCTCGTATCGTATTAGGAACATCGAGACCGACGAAACGATGATCTATCACAAACAATCAAAGGGCAGTCCGTGGATAAACGAGATTTCCAAAGCGGAGAGTTGGATAACCGATAGAGAGAAAGGTCGAATGGACATCGACAAAGTTGATAGACCAAACACAAAATGGACCTTCGTTCGTTGGATATCGGTCGAAGTGAAGATGATCATCGATGCGCAACAACTTCTCATGGGAGCGGGAAAACTCCCAGACTGGTTAAGACAAAAAAAGGGAATGTATTCCGTCGACACGTACGACGACTACTTGTGTCTGTTTAGGTGCATAGCCATCCACCGTGGAGGGAGACCAGACCGATGTTGTGAGAAGGCACGAGCTCTGGCTCGCGAATACCTCGGCACGATAACGGACCGGGTAGTAAGGGAAATCCCCCTGGATGATATTAAGAAGGTAGAAGAGCGCTTCAAGATGGGCATTCGCGTTTACGAGCCCACCGCCGACGGAGTGTGGTACCTCATGAAGGTTCCGGCAAATTACGACGTGGTTGGGAGAAGATAATGACGATAGGTAATGTTTGGAGGTCACTCTTTCCTCATAACGAACCTCCGCAAGATGACAAACGAGTACGGGTGCACCGGATGTCAACAACGGTTCACAAAGTCGTGTAACATGCACAGGCACGCGACCACCTGCATGGGTGGGAAGACCGTGGTGACATGTCCAGGTAAGAGGGTAGAGAGACCACAGTCGGCCTACGAGAAGGCGTTCTGTTCTATCCCAAGGGGTCAGCGAGCGAGAGGTCGATTCAATGGTTGAATAGAGAAGAAGAGAGGGTGGGAAAGCACATACATCACGCGAGATGCGGTCACGGTGGTGAGAGGTGGGTGGCCGGCGATCCGGTAGACGGTTACTGTCACGAGACCGAGACCGTGTTTCAGTTTCACGGATGCTACTGGCACGGGTGTCCGAGGCATTGCATGAGAGGTAACGCGAGATCGCTGTACAGGAGGACGAAAATTCAAGACGCCAAGATAAGGAAGGCGGGTTATGAGCTGGTGGTGATGTGGGAGTGCGAGTGGTTGAATGAGGGGGATCCCCACCATCCACCACCACCGCGCGAGGAGGCGACGACTCTGTACCCTCACCAGATAGTCTACGACTTCGAGGCGTATCTCGACAAGTCAAAAACCACGCGACCCACAAAAGACCTGACCTTCGAGGTCGAGCACGTTCCTATATCGGTGTCGTTGGGGGATACGATGCATGAAGGGATCACACACATATGCGAACGAGATCCCGACACGCTAATCGAGAAGTTCGTAACCGAGCTGCAGATGAGAGGCAAGGCAATCAGGGAGGGGGTTAGGAATAAGTATCTGCCGGCCGACATAGATATGTTATCGAAGTCTCAGCAAGCAAAGATTATCTCTTGGATTGACCAAGTCCCGGTGGTGGGGTTCAACTGTAGCAGGTACGACCTGAACCTCATCAAGCAGTACTTTGTAGAGAAGTTGGCGGCCACCGTGAATAAGGTGATGGCTGGAAAGAGAGCCAGCACGACGATGTTTCTGTTTACCCCGGAGTTTAGATTTCTCGACATTATCCAGTATATGGGACCCGGTACCACGTACGACCGGTGGGTTAAGGCGTACGACTGTAAAACGGTAAAGTCTCACTTTCCGTACGAGAGTGGTTCGATAGCGCGGACAAGCTCGACCATCCGGGGCTGCCAGACTATCCCGAGTGGTACTCGAAGTTGAACGGTGAGTTCCTACTGTCGTTGTCCGAGTGGAAAGAGTGTAAGAAGGTATTCCGAGAAAATGGGATGAAGACGTTCAAGGAATGGTTGCAACACTACAACGACTTGGATGTAGGACCGTTCCTGGAGGCTCTGACTAAAATGACTGAGTTCTACAGGGGAAGAGGAGTGGACATACTCAAGTACTCAAGGATGTTGTGTCTCTTCCCGGTGTATCCCTTCAGTACCTACTCCGCGGGTCGATCGATGGGAAGGCGGACACGCCCGAGTTGTGGTCGCCGAAGTCTGAAACTTACGAGATGATGAAGCAGGGATTGGTCGGTGGTCCGTCCATAGTATTCTCCAGATACGCCGAGGCTGGAAGGTCAACGATCGGGGGTCAGGTGGGGAGTCGGGAGGAGAAGATGTGCAAAGGCGGTGCTGGGGTACGATGCCAATGCTCTGTACCTATCTACTCTGTCGAAGGACATGCCGTGTGGTGAGGAGCAGATATGGACGTGTGACGACCCGGAAAGACAGTCGTATATAGACTGTTTCGTGAGGAAGGTCAGGAGTGAAAAGTGGTTCGGATTTGCGGAGTTGGATATAGAGGTCCCGGAAACGTTGAGAGACAAGTTCTCGGAAATGTCACCGCTGTTTGTTAATCGAGAAGTCGATGAGAACGAGGTTCCACAGCACATGAAGGACTACCTGGCCGGGACCGGGAGGAAAAGAGTCGAAGGACAGAGAAAGCTCTGTGGGGGCAATGTCCGCCAAGAAGATGATCATATACATCCCCACTGCTAAAGTGGTATCTGGAGCACGGTCTGATCGTCAAGGCGGTGCATAGGGTGATTGACTACACACCCGGCAAACCGTTTCAATGTTTCGTTACAGAGGTCACCGCTGCCAAACGGACGGGGGACGTCGACAAGAGCAAGGCGGTGTTGGCGGAGATATTCAAACTGGTTGGCAACGCGTGTTGTGGCAAGCTGATAGAGGCACAAGAGAGACACCTGAACACCACATATACGAAGGATGAGAAGGCTGTCGACCGGGCACTGAGGTCGGCGTGGTTCGAAGACCTGGAAGAGATTGGGGAGGCTTACGAGATATCGAGAAGGAAGACTCGAGTGGTGATCAACAGACCGTTTCAGTGTGGCATAGCGGTCTACCAGTTGGCCAAGCTCCGGATGCTGGAGTTCTACTACGACTTCTTGGACAAGTACGTGGATCGCGGAGATTTCGAGCTGATACAGATGGGACACTGACAGCATGTACTTCGCGCTGTCGGAGAAGACGCTGGCGGCGGTGGTGAGAAAGAATATGAAGAGAAAGTTCAATCAGGAGAAGACCGAGTGGTTGGCGTGGGACGTGTGGAGAAACAGAACTCCAGGACTGTTCAAGCTGGAATTCGAAGGGGATAGAGCCATCGCTATGTGTAGCAAGTGTTACTACGTGAGTGGTGATGGAAAATCTAAGCACTCGGCCAAGGGGATGTCGAAGAGATCTAACGATCTGACTTGGGGAAGGTACAAGAGTGCTCTCGAAGGGGGTATGGATATGGCGGAGAACAGGGGATTCCGAATGATTAACGGGGTGATGAAGACGTACAAGCAGGAGAAGTTGGGGTTGTCGGCGTACTACGACAAGAGGAGAGTGATGGAAGACGGGTTACACACCGAGCCTATAGGATAGGTAAAAAAAAAAAAAAAAAAGAACTCTGAAAAAAAAGAGGAGAAAATACTAAAGACTCTGACGATCCAGGGGTAGCTGGGTGTCAGAAGGCACCATAAGAAGTTGTTCGCGAACAAACCTTCGAGATGGCCCATCATCCAAATAGTAGAGCACGGGCTCATCAGGTTTGGTATTAGATCGATCTAGATGATATACATTGAGAGACCACACAGGATCAGTCGCGCGGCGGCTGCCACCTTCGAGCTCTCCCGGTCGATAGAGGTACCGGACGTCAATATCTGATGGAAACCGTTGCTCCTGTAAACCAACGGGTCGCCCGCGCGAGACGGCAGAGGGCTTGCTCGTCACCCTTTTAAACTTGATAGCATCTACGGGCTTCTTACCTATCAATCTGGTCACCTCTCCGTTCAGTGCGGAGACCACGGCGGGCAGTCTGGCCACCCACTCGGTCGATCGTGAATGAGGGTCTACAAGTTCTTTGGGGTATTGGTGTCCGAACAGTCTCTCGGCCAGGGTTCGATTGAAGCGCTCCACGATCCCCTGGTCCCGGTCCCCAGCCCCCTTATAACGACTCGCTACGTCAACGATTGTCAGTGCGTACTTGTACGTCTTGCGACCGACGCGATCGTGAGGTAGAAACAGGAGATCCGCTTGGTGAACTTGGTTCGGCACCGGCACGTCGAATTTCGGGCGCGGAATATTGTGAGGCGCGGGTAAATAGATCTGCCAGATGGCCTGCTTCTTGAGCCATTCCTTGACAGCGTTTTCTGAAACCTTGGTCGACGCCGCGAGGTTCTTGATGGCAGCGAGTCCCTTCCAGTAGCCGCGGGGGCTGTAGTATGTGTTTGCCAGCTTGCGCGCTAGGCGAACCGATAGTTTGGTATCAAGTTTGAGCGTGTTCATCGTATGCGAAGTATTCTAATATATCCGACAATCTCCAACATGCCCTCGCCAGATCGTCCGGTAAATGCGTCGATAATAATAAACCTTTGTTGGAAATACAATCGCGATTGGGGGTTAAGTTCTGAAGGAACTTGGGAAAATCTAATTCATCCAATCCACCAGGATTGGTGGAGGAATATAACATCCGCTTTGCGAAAAGGGTGGCCGCTTTTTTGTCCTCGAGCCACGTCTCGAGAGAATCTCGGGCCAGATGAATCATACTCTTTGCACCGGGTAAACTGTATTTAAGGGACGTGTAGCCTACATCGATCATAGCGTAATAAAGTTCGTCAACTAACATCGTTCCATATATATATATATATATTTATAAAAAAAAATATTTAAAATAAATATTAATTTTGTAAAAAAAGTATTAATTAATTTAAAATCTCGATTGGATATAGTAGGCCATCCTAGGGCCATCTTTGATAGTCGAGCATACCCGATACTGAAACCCGATATCACCACGGCGTGATAAAGCGCATTCACTATCATTTTACCATCTTGTTCAGCCATTGTTGATAATTATAATTATTGCATATAAAAGGGATCGCGATCAATGTTTAAATGGGGCGCATCCAATCGCGATTGGTGTTTCGTAACTGTTTTTGGATGAATTGATGGGGGTTGTTTTATCGATAAGGATTGGTGTAATAGGGGGTATTTCCACACGCAAAGGGCACCAACAACTGCCAGACCACCACCAACAACCCAACTCCAATTCGTGAATTGGGGTTCAATCTGATTCGTCCAACCTCGATTGGGTGTTGAGTGTGCTTCCAATTCGTGAATTGGGGGTGTTGTTGCACTCAGCACTGTTGAACCCGATTGCTCTGTCTTCAGATGTTTTGCTGTCTCCGTCCCCGATTGCAACGACAGTTTAGCCTCTCGAAGCTCGGCGACTATTTTATCTTGTTTAACTTGTCGGGTGGCAGCCGCCGACCGCCCAGCTGCCTGTCTTTTGGGATTTTTTATATGCGGTATGTCATCCAGTGGCGGAGTAACACTCGGGTTCGATTGTGTTGGAGCAATCGGGTTCAACTCCGTCACTCTCGCAGGTGTGTCTTGTGTCATCATTTATGATATTAATATTAGGGCTTATAGTTCGTGGGCATATATGTCCAAATTGACAGTGTTTACCCGTGGTCAACGCGGTTGTCAGCGGAGCTAAGTACATTCCAAACTTGTGATAAATTGAGTAACAGGCTGTTCTAAGAGTGTGACCTATAAAAGGGTCAGTCTCTAGATCGCCAATCAATCCCGCGGTGTTTGGTATAGGGAGAAGTATACTAACGGCGGTTGCGTACAAATGAATAGCCGCCGATCCAAGAGTTTTTGTCATCTCCGCACCTAACCTAGATTCGTATCGCGCGTACATTTTATCGATCTCCGCATCTGACATCTTATCCACCTGAAAAACTGAGAGACGCCTACCGAGATAATGCTCCGATTGTCCCCCAGCAACCAGCGCAGCTAGCCGCTCTCGTCGCGCCGCATTTTCATTTTCATTCGGAGTCGTTGCACTCAACCCAATACCAACTGCCGTTGGAGTTGAAGTTGATCCCGATTGCTCTGTCGGAGTTGATATTTCATTATCTTTCAGGATGTTGGCAGTCGGAGTTGAGGTTTCTTCCATTAGCTGATCGAGAAGTTCGTTGCAGTTCATTATTGCTAATTTTCTTAAAATTAATTTAACTATTCTAACAAGTCTCATCACTTTAACATATTGCCAAGCGCACCACCCGATACTTATGATCACCATTATGCTCGCAACAAAGCTCGCAGCGGAGCACCAAATTGTTAACATTGTTAACCATTGTTCAGCATTTGTTCAACATGTGTTAAGTATTTGTTCAGCATTGTTCAGCAATTGCTAAGCATTGTTAAGCAATTGCTAAGCATTGTTCAGCAATTGCTAAGCATTGTTAAGCATTGCAATAGCTTATTACTTTGCAATTTTCTTAAAATTAATTAATTGATAACTTTATAAGCAGTTGGTTGATCAGTCTTTAGCAGAAGCTTGGCGTGCTTAGTTTCCGAAAGCATCTGTCGAACCTCCAGGCGCTCCTCGCGCGTTGGGATAACGTCATTCTCTCGAAGGCAGTCATCGAATGAGTCTCGGTCCTTGCAGTGAAAGAGGGCGACCCATTTCGTTTGCTCGCGCAGATCCTTGAGGACGGCGTTGTACTTTTGAGTGGATATCCAAACACTTTGTCTAGCATGGCGGCCAGAAAATGCGAGCTCGGAGAGCATGTCCTTCTTTTTGGTCATCGCCGCCTTGGCCGAGCAATCGTCAATCACGTATAGGGTGGGCTCACCCTGGAATATTTGGTATAAACCACGCAACCAATCGTGAAGCCTATCACCGGGATCAATAACGTATACCTCAGGGTCGGTCCATATCCACGGGCGCCGCTGATAAGTATCGTTGTGCCGCACAGTGGGACACAGGATCACAATGTGACGAAAGACATCGCGGTAGGACTCCTCGAGCAAGTCGAGGATGAAAACCGTTTTTCCACATCCTGTCTGCCCACATATTATGGCAGAGTGAGCGTCTCCAATCGTGAATTGGTATTGATTGCTCATTTTCTTAAATTTTTCAAAATTATTAATTAATAAATCGTTAGAATGATTGCTAATTTTCTTAAAATAAGTTAAATCAGTAGAGTGCTGAGACGTATCGACCATCTTCGATGTTGAGTTGTGCGTCTGTAATTATATATAAGTACACGTTCAATGTGCCAGCTCCATCCGCCTCTTTGGTTATCTGGATCGTCACACCCTCACTAGCGTTCTCAACTTGGCGTCCGCTACCGTGTATTTCGTCATCATCGCTGGCTCGCATGTCTAGCCATAACGCGTATTTGGTATTCAGGAACGGCCGAGAGATGCAGGTCTTTGGCAACCGCGGCAACCTCCGGAGAGCTTTCTTACTTCGTCCCACTGCTGGTGCGCGCGAAGACCCGCGCTGTAGAGTTGATTGGGGACTCCCTCGATCGTCACCTCTACCTTCGTGATTTTGGGGTTATAGAATTTGTCGGTTTTTCTAGCACCGAACGCGAACCGTGCATCCTCGAACAGCATCAGTATACCTTTCATCGAGCGGGCGGGTACGTTGACATTAATATTCCACAATGTGTCGACTTTGTCTTTCGTCATCTTGCGATGGCGAAGAACTCGGTCGTAAAGTATGGAAACGCGCCCGGCGTACTGGGTTCTGATCAATCGCGCGAGTTCGGGCATCGTGACCATGTCGTACTCCAGCGAAACATTATCGATCGTATACGTCGATAACATGTCGGTGGCTATGAGAACTCGGCCGTAGTCGTTGAACGTTAGTTCGTATTCGAGGCGGTCAGCCAAAGCACTCTGATAGTAGGGCATGTGACTCTCCAGCAACTCTAAAGTCGAGCGGGATGTAGAAGCGGTTGCCGTAAGCGCCCGCGACCGCGTTGTCACTCGCGTTGTTATCTGCCTTGTTACCAGCCCCGATTCTAAGTTTGGTTACGTTCTTATTTTTGCTGGTGTCAATACCCTGATAGACAGCGTTTTCGCGCTCTTGCGCCGTCTTCCATAGGTCCTGATAACAATGGTAGACGTCACTGTCATCGATCGACATCACCTCATTACCAGAAATCTTTATCATGGTCTTCTTGACTATGGCGCGACCCAGGTTCTGAACGACGGTTCGGTCCTCGTCCGTCGACGTCAGCGAAATAGTGAAAGCGAGGCGAACAGTCCCCGGCACAATGACGTCGTTAGCTCCGAGGTTGGGGAAGGGGACCAAGAGCTGCTGGTTCTGGTCGATCGTCGATGGGTTGTTCGTAATAACGACACTCTGTCTCACGCCTTTTGCCCCGAGGGGCTCACGCAGTCTGCGGTATGGATTGAGTTTGCGACCGTATTGACTCGAAGACATAATTTAGTGAAACTATATTAAACCCGTATGGTTTTGTCTTTAATACATAATTAATTTTAAGAAAATTATAAAGATGGCTGATTACGATATTAACATGGATGAAATCGGCAGAGACGATTTCCGCGATGATGATGACATCGATGATGACATCGATAACTATGACGAAACGACCTTCATAGAGACACCATTAAATAAAGATCCTAGGTTTGTCGACCCCCGAATTACGCCCTTAACAGCCATACCAATGGGAACTTCACCCGATACTACGTTTCCCTGGGAGGCCCCATCCGCAACTCTGGCGTGGGCGGGCGGTGCTGAGATTCCTGCGGGGATCTCCAAGGATGAGCTGGCGCCTCTCACGGAAACGGAAAACGGAGTCTCGGGTGAAACGGTGGGAGAGTGAGGTGTCTAAAAACGGCATCAAGGCCACGTTGGAGTTCCGCAGCACTAAAAGAGGAGACTTGTGGGTTAAATGGGGCAAGAGCTGGAAGTTGCTGACGTACAAGAACAACCCGACCCGGTTCCTCCGGGCCTCTTCCTTGAACCGATATGGAGTACTCTTCGCTCGAGCTCTCGGAGTGATCGATGATCGGGCGCAGGTGTCTCAAAAAATGGTAAAAACCCTACAGTCTACCGACGAAACGCTGGCGAAGACGGCCGCCACTAGATAAAACGAGCGAGCTCAGCGATGTCCCTCGTATAGCCACCGACGGTATTCACACAATTGAAACCACGGTCAACGAATTAAACGGCACTAAGTATGACCCACCATTACCTCTTCGCGAACTCCTGGGACTCGATAAGGCTCTGCAAACAACTCGGGGCGAACTGGTCAATAACCTCTCCAAACTCACGGCGCTGGACAAAAATATCGCGCTAGAAGAAAGAAAACTTGGGGAAATCCGTGGCGATAGAGATTCTACCGAGAGGATTAACAAACTCCTGCGGTCGTTGCGGGATGAAAGAGAAGCTCGCTTGGAGGCTGCCTCGACTAACCGTGAGACGCTTTCCGGCCAATTAAGTCGGAGCCGCGAAACAATCTCGAGGGTCCTGCACGAGGACACAGCACTCGGTGAGCGTCTTCGCACTCTGTTCAGAGAGAAGGGCGTCACGATAGTAACCATCATCGCAGCTTTCAGCATGATTATATCGACCCTAATTCTATCTATATCGTCTCTATTTGTAGCTGTCAATGCTGGTGCTGCACCAGCACCCGCACCAGCACCCGCACCAGCACCCGCGCCATCCGGCGGAGCCAAGGAGTGGGTAAAAAAACAACTAAAAGCCCTCGCCAGTCTCCTGGCTAAATTAGTAGGAAAGTCGGCTGCCGCGCTGCCTGGTTTGATAGGAGGTCTCCTCTCCTTCTTGTTATCTATATTATCAAAAAAAACGGTCGGATGGCTCGCCGAGAATGCTTGGGCTTTAATCGTGGCAATCGCCGGTCTCCTACTATTCTTCGCCAGAGAGTTCCTAAAACCAAAGCGCAAATAGTCCGATCGCCACGAGGGCAACAACGAGCGCTAATTTCTCCTCCTCGTGTGTTGTGCTTCCAATCTCGATTGGTGTTTCCGCTCCTGTTCCAATTTCAACATTGTTGATGATTGGATTAGGGGGACTCGATGGTACATCCACTTTACGAATTAGGGGTACTGGGTTCAACTTCAATCCCGATTGTGTTGAGGGAGGTGTATCCATTTTGTGTTTTGGGGGTTTTATGAAATCATTTTCCAATTTATTTGAATTTTCACCTCCGCTCCCGATCATGCTGGGGGTGCGCTTGATGATATCCGTGTTCACGTTACCGTTGTGGCCGACTTTTTGATTGGCGGTGGCGATTACGATTTGATTATTGTAACCGTCAACCGGGTCGTCTCGTAGTATCATATTGCTCGGCGCCATATAAAGACCTATTCCAAATACATAGTCTACTGGGGTGCTGGCAGTCTGCAAAACGTCTTGATAATTCTGGATCGCCTTCTCCAGGTCCACCTTAGCTGAGATGGCGTCCTCAACAAGTGCCAAGAACTGTTTTTGCGCGTCAAAGGCCGTTCCCGTGCCTAGTATAGAACTGCGAGTTTGCTTCTGTGCGCCGAAGATGGCCCAAACGTATACGCGAATGGAGTCGTTGAGGCGGGTAACACCGGCCTGCGTAAACCCTAGACCGTCGTCCAATATAAAGGTTTCTATACCCTTCTGCACGTTTTCGTCTTGTAAAATATAATCGACGTGAGCTATTTTTGGTGCATTATACCAGTAGTAATCGTAATTACACTGTCTCTTTGTACTAACTTCAGACCCGAATGTCATTTTATTTACTACATAATCGGTGGCGGTCCAATTTGTATAACCTCTAACTGGGTTCACAACACGATTTGAATGGTAGAAACCAAAGGTTACATCTGGGGTGGCATACTTCGTGCTTGCACCGTAGTCTAGACCACTGAGATAAACAGTACCTAAACCTCCGGTGTCTGAAAATGTTTTCTGTCTCCAATCCGAATCTTTTGAAACTTTAAATTCGTCAAATATCCGTTCGAACTCCTTACGGTTGTATGTGTTGGAAATGGGATTCCACCCGTCGTCTTGAGGTAGTGGAGTACCTAGTTCTTTGAGAATCCTCCTAATGGTATAATACACATGAAAGTTGTAGACGCTACTGCTTAACATGCTGTTACGGTCTGCTATGTGGTCTCTGAAAGAGACGCCATACCCGGTTGTGGCACACCACACGGCAAAATTTAGTTGGTTCTGCCAGAACTGCATAGGATTGTTGTTCCAGTTTGTTACGACATCCTGTGTAATGGTTTTAGGAAGTCTGTACTTTTCAAACATGTTAGTGAAATTTGTGTCGAAACCCATGCCCAAACTAGCTCTTATTGTGGGGTGCACAAGCTCACCAATGGTGTTCTTTTGAGTGTATACACCTTCGACCGCGTACTTTGCATTAGAATTAAAGCTAAATGCTTTGGTATCCATTGAAAGATATTATTATGTTTGCTACTATCACTAATGTTCAAAAAGGGAGTTGTGAACCTCAAAAGTTAATAGACAACTGCTGCGGACAACGCCGGGTAGGCCTTAGATCAATCACCTTCACGGTAGGCTGGCAAAACATCGAAACGCTCGAGTTTTTCACATTAGAAGTCGAGGGCGTAAGCCCTGTGGCTTTCGGAAACTACGCCATAGATGCTCCAGATACCTCAGGATTTCGTAGAACTCCAGATGCTATAGTACCTAAGGGTCCTTTGGAGTTTCAGAGATCTCCAAGCTTTTGTCGCGGCGAAGATTCCCGGTATAGTCACTCTCGCAATCTCGAAAGCCACGGGGCTCACGACATTGACCGTTGAGAGGCGTTTAAGGATCTCACCGGGGTTGGGCTCACTGTTAGGATTTAAAATAACATACCCTTACAACGATGACGGAGTGTTTGATCCGGGCGAGCACGTCGGCACGACCCCAGTAAACTTCGCCGTCACGAAAACTCTCGGGTGCACCTGGATCGGGTGAACACATCGTACAACACGTAGACGGCACTCCCAGCACATTACTGAAAACCGTGCCCGCCAGCGACTGTTTCTCTGGTGAAACCCTGACCTTAGACTTACCCACACCCCGAGATGAAAGTTTTGGAATCGGGACACATCCACGAGTTGAAGATTTCTATTCTTGATGATAAAGGGCGAGAGTTGAAGAACGATTACCCGATTTCGGTCGTCCTAGAAATTTCAAATTAATTAATTTTAAGAAAATTATTTTTTAGAATTAAACGCATGTTCGTAATATATATATATATATTATCAACATTATTGAAAATGAGTATATACGGACCAGGTAGTTCTTCCAATTCCAATCGGGATTGGGTAACAAATTCAAAGAATTTGGAACCGGCAGAAGGGGGATTCATCCCGACAGAGGGCGACTTTTTAACTACCCAAAAAACAAAGGCCTTGATCAATAGAACTATATCGGTGGCCACGGACGAGATTCACAAGAGTCTACTATCACAACTTAGAGAATATGCCCTGGTTGTGAATACACAAAGTCGTGAAGAAACGCATACGGAACTAAACGAACTAGGTGAAAAAATAACCAAATTTCGAAAAGAGGCCCGGTTGGGGATTGATAAAGTCCGAGAAGACCACCAGGCGGACCATACGGAGGCTTATGATGCGTTGCGCTTAGAGGACTCTCTCATCAGAGAAGCGACACTTACTGAATTAGACGGGAAAATAATCGATTTTCAAAAAGAGACCCGGTTGGGTATTGAGGGAGTCCGAGAAGACCGCCAGGCGGACCTTACGAAGGCTTATGATGCGCTGCGCTCAGAGGACTCTCATCAGAGAGAAGCGGCACTTACCGAACTAGGAAAAAAAATAACCAAATTTCGAAAAGAGGCAAGGTCGGGTATTGAGAACGCCCGAGAAGACCACCAGGCGGCCCTTGCGAAGGCTTATGAGGTGTTGCGCTCAGAGGACTCTCTCATCAGAGAAGCGGCACATACTGAACTAGACAAAAATATAACCAAATTTCGAAAAGAGACCCGGTCGGGTATTGATAAAGTCCGAGAAGACCACCAGGTGAACCTTGCGGAGGCCATTGCGGAGGCTTATGATGCGTTGCGCTTAGAGGACTCTCTCAGCAAAGAAGCGACACTTACTGAACTAGACGGGAAACTAGCCGAATTTCTGAAAGAGACCCAGTCGGGGGTTGAGGGGGTCCGAGAAGACCACAAGGAGGCCATTGCGGAGGCTTATGGGGCGTTGCGCTCAGAGGACTCTCTCAACAGAGAAGCGGCACTTACTGACCTATACGAAAAAATAACCGAATTTCGAAAAGAGGCTCGGTTGGGGGTTGAGGGGGTCCGAACGGGTATTGAGAAAGCCCGAGAAGACCACCAGGCGGCCCTTGCGGAGGTTTATGGGGTGTTGCGCTCAGAGGACGCTCTCATCAGGGAGGCGGCGGTTGCTGAACTAGACGGGAAAATAACCGAATTTCAAAAAGAGACCCGGTTGGGGGTTGAGGGGGTCCGAACGGGTATTGAGAAAGCCCGAGAAGACCACCAGGCGGCCCTTGCGAAGGCTTATGAGGTGTTGCGCTCAGAGGACTCTCTCATCAGAAAAGCGGCGGTTGCCGAACTAGACGGGAAAATAACCGAATTTCAAAAAGAGGCCCGATTGGGTGTTGAAAAAGCCATAGAAGGCCACCAGGCGACCATTACGGAGGCTTATGATTCGTTGCGCTTAGAGGACTCTCTCAGCAGAGAAGCGGCACTTACCGAACTAGATGGAAAAATAACCGAAGTTTCTGATAAACTGAAACATGCTCGTAGAGCCGCGACCAAAGCGCTTGAGGATACCGCTGAAAAGGTTCGTGCTGAGGCCCATACCTCTATCGGGGGGCTTGCCGGATTGTTAAAAACAATGAAAACGCAAAAACGTGTGATAACAGTTTGGGCTGAGAAGCGGGGCTCATTGGTTGAGGGGCTCCCTGAATATTCGTTCGGTGCCAAAGCGAGTAATAAATGTGGGGGATACACCATGACAGCTCCAGGTACACTTCTCTGAATGGCGGTCTGCTCGGTTAATGCTAATGGTAAACCTGTGGGCGCGGTCGCGATAAATCTCGTAGTAGATGGGGAAGAACGGGCAATTGGAGTCACTAAACCCGCTGGAGATAGTTCGTCGGTGGTTTTGTTCGCCGGTGATGATCTAATTAGTCTTTCCGAAGGTAGTGTTATTAACTTTGTTACGAAAATCGCTGACCCAGCGAGTTCTTCCACTATTGTCTCATTACTAATTGAACTTAATTTGTAAATACTAATATATTGAAAATCATGAACGAATCACCGCTTCCAATTGTCAATACCACTCCATCAACACTGTGTCCAATTAACGAAAGAAGTTCAGATTTTAGGTTAAATAATATCGTCGCTATGCAGGATATTTTAGTTAGAGAATATAGAAATAGAAAAAGACACGCTAAAAAATATAAGCGCGCGGCGAATATAGCTGAAGCATCTAGTACGGTTCTGGCAAGTTTATCTGTAATGAGTGGTGCGGAGACTGCTGCAACGCTATCTACAATTGTAACGGTTCCACTTGCAGGGGTTTTGAGTGGAATTACCGTTTTATCTGGAATACTTTGTATGGTAATTAGGGCGTCGGGTGGAAAACTCGAGAAAGAATGTAGAAAACATGATAGAATATCCGTTCTCGCCAGGTCTAAGAAAAATAGCATCGACGTTATAGTGTCCAAAGCGTTGGCCGATAAGAAAATATCAAATTTAGAGTTTGAATCCGTAGTGGAAGAAATGGGGAGATATGAAAAATTAAAAAATGATATTAGAATGAAAGCACACGCCAACATGCCCAAGCTTGAGTGTACTGATTTGGATAAATTTAGGGTAAAACTTGGAGATAAAGTCGGAGGATATTAATATTTTTATTAAATAATTAATTTAATAATTTTCTTTAAATTAATTATATAATTAATTATAAAATTAATTATATTGGTGCAGTAAACAATTTATTAATTAATTTTAGGAAAATATTAACAATTTAAAAAGAAAAAAAGAAAAAAAGTTTTAGGGCCACCGAGGCTCGAACCCGCGCCAGCAAACCCCTGACTTTGTTGGTGAAAATAGTTGTGTTTTATTTGTTTTCTTATATTAATGTATTATTATGTTTTCTATGTTCAGCTTTAAGTTATTAATAATTTTATAATTAATTTAAAGAAAATTATAAAATTAATTATAAATTTAATTTAATAAAATAATGAACCATCCCGTAAATTCGTTAACCTCTCTAAGTGTTTATAAATAACCTGTGTACACACCGCCTGTGTAAATCGATAATTGTACAACACAAGGTAATGTTTATCATAACAGCCTTCGTGGTCGTGTGGGTTAAGGTGATAATGTATAGAGACGAGGGTCGTGGGTTCGAGCCTCGGTGTAGCTAAATCTTTTTTATTTCTATCCCTATAAATGTGGTTGCTATGGTAAACAACTGCATGACAACGGCGTTCCTATCCGACCGCTCGAGGTTGATGAAAAATAAATTCAGATTGCCAGTTTACATACCATCGATAAGGAAAAATACACTCAAAGTATGACAACGGCGTTCCTATAAGACCGCTCGAGGTTGATGAAAAATAATTCCAGATAGCCCGTTTACATACCTTCGATAAGGATAAATACACTCGGCTATAAATTAATTAGTATTTTTTTTTTTTCTGTTCAATAATAATTTTTCAATATCTTTATAAGCGATATCGTAGAAATGTACATTCGTAAACGAATCGTTTGGTTTTAACAATTTTAAATAATACACCGTAGTTTCATATCCGATACGCATTATCCGTCTTAATGTTTGTATTTGCCTCTTGTATAGTTGACATAATTGCCGGTATAATATTGTAAATGCCGTGACTACCTGTCTTCAACCACGCACACTTAACTAGAACCATTATGTTATTATATATACTGAGTATAACATAGGGATTCTTATCTCCAATAGGGTGGATCTTCTCATGTCATAAATATATGGTCTCGCGGTTGATGAAAAATATGGTCCATTCTTCTCATACATACCCGCCGAACAGTGGGGGGAAATCCAAGTAGTATATAAGAGTCACAAATGATACCACCATGCGGTGGGGGGCACCGCGCGTTAGCCGGTGCCTTTCAGAGGTGGTGGTATCATTGTGACTCTTATATACTACTCATACAGTTACAAGACAAAAATAGAAATTAATATACTCAATCATACTTATACAGGTACGACGAGATATGTTAACACATACAGTTACAAAACAAAAATAGAAATTAATACACTCAATCATACTTATACAGGTACGACGAGATATGTTGTCACATACAGTTACAAGACAAAAATAGAAATTAATATACTCAATCATACTTATACAGGTACGACGAGATATGTTTACAAATACAGTTACAAAACAAAAATAGAAATTAATATACTCGATCATACTTATACAGGTTCGACGAAATATGTTGACAAATACAGTTACAAAACAAAAATAGATTAATTATACTCAATCATACTATACAGTTACGACGAAGATATGTTGACAAATACAGTTACAAAACAAAAATAGAAATTAATATACTCAATCATACTTATACAGGTACGACCAGATATGTTGACAAATACAGTTACAAAACAAAAATAGAAATTAATATACTCAATCATACTTATACAGGTACGACGAGATATGTTGACACATACAGTTACAAAACAAAAATAGAAATTAATATACTCAATCATACTTATCAGGTACGACGAGATATGTTGACACATACAGTTAAAACAAACAAAAATAGAAATTAATATACTCAAATATTCTTATACAGGTTACGACGAGATATGTTGACACATACAGTTACAAAACAAAAATAGAAATTAATATACTCAATCATACATATACAGGTACGACGAGATATGTTGTCACATACAGTTACAAAACAAAAATAGAAATTAATATACTCAATCATACTTATACATGTACGACGAGATATGTTGACACATACAGTTACAAAACAAAAATAGAAATTAATATACTCAATTATTCTTATACAGGTACGACGAGATATGTTGACACATACAGTTACAAAACAAAAATAGAAATTAATATACTCAATCATACATATACAGGTACGACGAGATATGTTGTCACATACAGTTACAAAACAAAAATAGAAATTAATATACTCAATCATACTTATACAGGTTCGACGAGATATGTTGACACATGCAGTAACAAACTAAAAAAGAAACGCATATACTCAATCATACTTATATAGGCATGACACTATGTGTTGGCACATACAGTTACGAGACAAATATAGAAATTAATATACTCAATCCTACTCCTGCAGGTCCGGCACGATGTGTTGGCACATAGAATTATAAGACAACAAGAATGCTGAAGGACACACTATACACCTGTCGAGGCAAGGCCAGTCAACAAGGGGAAATAACTCGCTGAAAAGCAATAGGGTTCTTCCTCTTATCATGGTAAAGATGTGCATCGAAGTTGATTATGATAATTCAAGTATAACTTGAGTTATTGCGCTGAAAAATATACAAAACAATTAAAAACGGTCATCAAGGGAGGATAAATTATCCGAAACTGTGTACCTCGTCTTGCCGATAAACATGTGTAGTGAAGTTGGTTGCCATCCGTTAAGTAGAAATGGAGTTTTAACGCAGACAAGGATAAAGAATGCTAAAAATCAATAGTGCAGGATCACGACCAATACTACCGCTGCCACCATGTTTGTGTCCATCCACAGGCCTGGATCCGGACTGACCTTGACACAGACGCGACAGACTCCGTATAATGACACGTTTGAACGACCACCGTATATTGTTGTTTTTTCATCCTCCACTACCCGTGAGTATTATATACTACCGCGATGGGCAAAGTGTTGACCCGTTTGTGCGAGAACCATATATATATATGGCTCTCGCACACACGTGTCAACACTTTTTATATATAATATTAAAATGTTCAATGTTTTATTACATCCTCCACTACCCGTGATGATATAGGAACTATGTGATGGGTAAAGTGTAAAGTGTTGACATATTTATGCAAGAACCATATGTATACGAAAGTTAATATTGTTCTCATTTTGGAATTGTATCCATGTTTATAATTGCAGTGTCCCATCGGAGTATTGATATTCCATTTCGTACAGGTAGTCATTAAATCTCGTAAAATGTAACTTATTGGTGTTATATATTGTATTTTTAACATACGAGGGTCATCCAAAAAGTTAGTTTAGAATGTACAATCCTAGTCATTGATTCATAATCATACAATGCAATATTTTCTGCGTTTAATAATTGATTTGCATATACTCTGGAATGCTTCTATACTGGTTGCTAGGCAACCGGAGGGGACACATCGACCTCCCATCGCCACGGCATTATTAAGCTTCTCTATGTCTTTTTACCCAATGTGAGATACCGATTTGTTGATATTGCTCAATACGTTCGCGTCACACAAACTTAAATCCAAAGAATGGAGAGGGTGACATATATATGATGTCACATAGATATGACGTCACTAATTACGCCTCAACTGCATGCATTTTCAAGTTATTTTTGGCAGAGTGGACACCACAGCGCGGCCATCGATCTCTTATTCTTAAATTACCAGTACGAATACTTGGAGTTGATACATGGTTAATTCCAATAGTCTTAGCTATCTGCTATCATACATATCGTCTACCAATTCCAAGAAATACGTTTTTGTTGCCTATATAAATGTTGATAGTATTTCTCATTTTATTTCCAAAGAGGGGTTCAATAGATATGCCAGCGTTCTCGAGTTTAATCGAAAACAATAAGTCGTCATACAATTCAAAATACACGATCATAAGTGACGCAACGTTGTTCCAACGTATTATGTATTTCTATGCCGGTTTTCTTGCTGAAAACGCCATGTTTCTACAAATATATTTTTCTAGTCGCTCATCATCGCGTTCATGTGATGCTTGACGTATGTGGTGATGACTTCACGTCACGATGACGTCATAGAACGTAGTCTTTGACGAAGTCTCAATATTGCGGTATGCCAAATTTCATTCTTCATTCAGACATACGCACTATATGGATGACCTTCGTACATGAACTAATTTATTAAAAATTCAATATGTGAACTATAGGCCTAACTGCTACAATAACGTATACTACGGCGATGGGTAAAGTACTCACACGCAGCTGCTGTTTATCATAGTGCAGAGTAGGAAATTACGTTGGCATATTTCTGAGATATATTTAGGCTTAAAGGGGTATATCATGATTTTTTTTAAAAATACTACAATGTATAAAATATGAAAACATGTTTTTTGTTGTTGTTTTTTTTCTTCAAAAAATATAAAAGAAATAAATCTTAAGAAAGTGACAAAGCAAACAAAAACGTTTCAGACAAAAAGAGGCCTTAATGGGAATGAAGGCTAGGCTAGATCATGCGATAAAACGAAATGTGCAAACTTGCAATATTGCCAATGTTTCCGCTATATGATTGTTTATTAACATTTAAATGGAGTATATATTGGTCATCTATACGCAGCTAGCTTTGAATTTGATTTTAATTTAAATAAAAATGTCTGAATAAGGTCTGTCTCCGCTCAATACGGATTAGTATATGCCACTCTCAGACTGCGTAAATGAACAACATGTTCCGTGTTGGTTCGGGATTTAGATATATTGCCGAATATATGATTTATTATATGATAAATAAACCTGATAGCGTAGCGCAAGATCAGACTGCCAGCTTGTTTTGTCTATTAATGGATATACACCAATACTAAACAATTATCTATGTTTTCAGCATCTGCTTTGAGTATACGTTTTAACCGACCTTGTAGCAACAAATCATATAGTATCACCTTCCTTAAACATCGTGTAGATGAACTTTGAACCCATAACTGATATAGCTGCATATATGTTGGAAATTCACGGAACACATTTAGACGACCCCCAAAATCACTGCGGACATATTCGTTTTATGTGGACCTATTCGTACCTTAAGACCACGGGAATAAGTCTGCAGACCTATTGGTTCTTGCGGACATATTCGCATCGGCGGTATGGTACGCGACACTTTCCTTATCAATTCCACGAAACTATAAGCTGTAAGATTTATCTCAGAAGGTTAAACAACTGCCAGCCTGATACTTGCACACACACGTCACTCACTGTATCACACTAATATATGGGCAAATATCCGTGTATTATCTTCTGTTTCTCTCGTCTTCACAATGAGTGTAACTAATTACTATCTAACTAAATAAAATAAAAGTACTGAAAGTACTGAAATATGTTATCTCCAAAAAATAATTGATCGTTGTGTGGGGTAAGTTAATTTTGTAAAACACACTGGTGTAACTTTCAGGGTCAGTACTGAAATATATAGAAAATCGTCCACCCCCTTTTACTGATACCTCCGTACGTACTGTCCCGTGATACCTTAAGATAATAGCTGCTGTATCCATACGAAATGTCTTGATCAGTATATTCCAGAATTTAATTGATGAACGGAGCACAAAACTGTGAAAACTATAGAGAATAGTATATGTAGAGTTTTATATACAAAGCAAGACAGACCAACACGCCATAGGAAAAGTTGGCACAGGGCACTATTTTCTTGGTCGTACTCGCCGTTTAGGCGTAGCACGATCAATGGCTGACCCCATAGAAATTTGCGTGACGCAATATGCTATCTCAAGGGAGATAACATATAAAAACAAACGCCGCTACTGAATTGGCATAATAGCATTTCATATATTGTTAAATTGACTGAACGAATTGTAATTTCGTGGGAACTAATTGTTAATTCGAGGGAACGAATCGTTATATCGTGAGAACGAATTGTTATTTCGAGGGAACGAATTGTTAAATTGAGGGAACGAATTATTATTTCGTTGGAGCGAATTAATAAAATAAATCCATGTCCCTGCGTGGCTCCGTAATAACCTAACCCCATATGGATCCTTCCCTGCTTGATCTCTTTTGCCCTGACCAACCCTCAAATATCCACCATCATCATATAGGATAACACTGAACGGCCGAGTCTCCATGTATCACATGCACTCACACTCAGCCCTTTTCCCGGACTGACATACCGGCATACTGCGATAGGAGAGTGAACTAGCTAGGATAAATTGACCGGCTCATCGCCTCCTTCATTTGATGCACATACTTCGACTGTATCGCAGCTATTAGTCAATGGGACAAATGGGCCAACGGTCATTGGCCTCACACTTTTTTGGGCTCAAATGCCCGGGTTGGAAGGTCCTCGAGCCAATTCCTACCCTTAAAAATAAGCTAACAAATTGAATCACATATCTAGTCAGGTTTTGACGGTCACTTGTGAAAGCCTCGTTGCTAAATATACTTGTGAGTTTCCTTACATTTAGGCGGTCGATATACATACAATGTATGCTATATATTCCGAGTTGAACATTTCTTTTTCCCATATTACGAAAATCCGGTCGACACTACGACAAAGAAAATTCCTCCCCACCCCACCCCACCCCCTCTCACCTGCCTCCTATTAGAGACACACGTGTGTCGTTAATTATTATATACGTACTTTTTTCCCATATTGACGTCGTGTGAGTTCATATTATTCAGTGCCAGAACTACGTTTCACCTCGTAAAATAGTTCCTTCCAAACCACCACAAATTTGATTATTTTACGTTACATTTTGTATAATATTTAGGCGTATTGTTGGTTTAAATCCAATACATTAGACACACTTGACGTCGCGCGATGTTGTTGATTAACCTGGTTAAAGTTCGTAAAATTGTTGTTCCATTAATTCCGACAAAATGACGTAAAACAAGATTATTGTTAATTTTAACGCCATATTTGGTTATTTACATTTTTGAAACTATCAGAAAATGTAGTGTAAATATAATTAATAAAACCATGGGCTGTTTACTGGGGTGAATAATACATTTGGTCTGTTTAAAGTTTGCGAGGAGTCCTGCGGACTCCGCGCACTTTAAACAGACCAAATGTAGTGTACATCCCTAGTAAACGCAACAGATCGAGGTCACGTTCATATCGCATTCGGTACATGTGCTAAAATATGAATAAATCGGAATTGCATACAATATAGCTAGAGCAGTGTGTTCAGAAAAGAGTTATGCATCGGAAAACGGAAAAAAGTAAAAATATCAACATTTTGCCATATGGACTTAGGTACCTTTTCCCACAACGCAGCTCATATACATGTAATATAATTATGATATCCAATAGCAAAAGAGATAAAATTAGCTGGAAGCCCGGGCGTCCAGTAGCTCATTTCACCAAAATTGCAAAGTATACTTGTCTTGTCTTACACTTTGAGAGAGAAATTTTCAGTTTAATGATAAATCTATTACTTTTTATTATATTAATTTATCAATTTATTACATTATCGCTGTGATAATGAAATAAATTCAGTATAATATTTCTGCATAATTTTAATCATCAAATATATGCAGTTCTTGGTTCTATAGTGCAGGGGCAAATGTGATTGTATGTATAACATTCCGGCACCTCATGTTAATTTTTGGCACCCGGTAATTTCGTAACCCCAATGCTCTAAGGTTTCAAAAAAATCCGGGTGCCATTTTTTTCATACACTTTCAAGGTCATTTAAAGGTCATACAAAGATCACCGTAACCCCATCTCGCCCTGATATCATAAAAGGTTCTGCCACATATAATTGGTCACATTTAAAGTACGAAATAAGTTCCTCCTATATATCACTATAAAGATATATTCGTTTTAACAATATTACGGGTCGCCTGTTTGGGGTTCAAGGTCATATTCAAGGTCATTTTCCCAAAAATAGTAAATAATTACCTCTATCGCGCCATAATGAACAGTTGTAATGATTATGGTGGCTATACTAAGGTGTTGCATAGTCCTGGATAAATTAATAAACTTTTCAGAGCGATTTAGGTTTCATTGTATACTCTAAGGGTCAAGGTCAATGTCATTTTGGATCCCCAAAATACGCACAAAACCTTGAGAATGCCTTATCTTCGGCACAAACGATCCGATTTGAACGAATTTGGTAATTATCTTATTTGATTTCATTGTTCCGTATCGATTAATGAATGTCTCGGAGTGATTGGGGTTAAATTTATAGTACGAGGGCCAAGGTCAATGTCATGTTTGACCCCCAATAATACGCATAATACATGTACATGTACATTGGAAATGCTATATCGAATGCACACGTGGTCAGTTTTGATGAGTCTGGCGTTGTATCTAATGGGTTTTCATGGTCCTGATTAAATGAATGAACTTTCCAGAGCGAATGTGGTTCAACATTATACTCTAAAGATCATTTCAAGGTCATTGAACTTCATACATGAAGTCGAAAAAGTGTCAAAATTAGTTCTCATTTTAATTTTCAGTACAAAACGTATATTGCATATAATAACACAGTGCGCAATGAATACTAGGATTGCACTGTGAGAATGTCAATACTATCGATCATCAAAAAAGGAATACAATTGAGCTTGAACCTTATTGACAATTGTCTCCAGTTCAGTGGGTATGGTAGACAATGTATGTTTTTTTAGATTTGTCATCGGAATATTTTCCTAAGCGACATGCATATTTGTATGTGCCGTTCCTATTATATTTAAAACTTATACTAAACTAGGGAATTGTACTGATCGACTATGAACTGAAACATATACTAGCGCATCTCTGACATTAGTTCGATCTGTGTGGCATTTGTTGCATTTATCATTTGTGTTCTCGCCGTATTGTATCCTACTTTTTGGGAGCGTATACCGCTAGTCGTAGAGTGCACTTGTGTGCGTGTTGAAGACTTCTATTACCGCTATACGTTAGCTATGCTTGGCATATTAATGACATTCATCGTTAGTTCCGGGCTCTTCGACTCTCCTTTGGGTATCAATTACTAGTTTCAATATCCGGGTTATATATCACCAGTACGAAGAAATAAGTATCGTTCAGTAAGTGCAATCGTCATCACTATCTGACTCGATATCAAGTACTGTTGGATGACAGTCTGGGTGGTTCTCAAGTGTGTTTTCGTTTAGACTACATTTGCAAAGTTCTGTACACACAAGACTAGCTTTACAGCATGAATACCTTGCTGTCGAACACTTACTTATTTGACAACTACAGCGTACAAGTTCTAATACTGCTTTTGGAGCGGACTCCATCATAACAACAACGGGTACATACGTGCCATTTTGCACCATCCATCCGAATTCAGTTGGTGTGCATCATCAGAGTGAGCCCATACCAGTGACTGATATGCTGCACGGAGGGTGTGCTGGAGCAACGCGCCTCTTGTGGGTGGAAGCCTATCAGCTTCCGCCTGTGACATTTTAAATAATTCCCATCGGAAATCAGCTAACTCTGTGGCATGAGAACCTTTCTATTTATACATGGCACAGACGAATTCTTCTAGCGCGTTTACAGTGTCGTCATCTACTTTGTCAGATTTGCCAAGCTCTAGCTCTGCAAATGCGTTTGTAATGCGAGCTGACTGTTTCTGTAAGGTGTTCCAGCATGTGCCTTTGCCTTGAAACCGCCCATACGTGTAGTACCCGGTGAATGCGTGAAACCCGGGAGAACAGCAGTTATACCTGGCACGGTACACAGGCAGCAGAGGAATGGTCCTTCGTTTTGCTCCCACACCGGTTACAATTCTGGGATCTTTTCCCCAACACCTGTGATCGCGAAACAGCTAATACGAACACATCCGTATCAGGAGACACTATGTCAACATCACACCCTCGTTTACAGCGTCCAGAGTATGTAATATCAAGACAGTATCGGCTTCTTCACGGGTCGATGATATATGCTCTACATCAAGTTTGTTTGATTGGGCACCTTGGCTGGTTGACACAACTACTGGGGATAAGGAGTCTTTACAACTGTCCAGAAGCTTATCCGCAAGATAAAGCGTCAGACCCTGCTTTGCCTTTGTATTCCGACATGAACTTAACAAATGATGACCGTATGGGTGTTACAGCTTTGCACACATGCAATTGTTCTCGTTCTCCCTCGCTGCGCGTATCTCTGGTATTTGTCTTCAAAGATGTGTCTACATCATAATGGTCAAATATGATGTGTGCTTCATAATACTGTTTTATCATATGATTTGTGCGGTTCACAAATGCATTTGCAAACTGTTCGCATGTCTTGACTGGTTTAGCGCTCAGTTCATTTACCACTGCCATATCATCAATCAGTACAGCACGGCCGTCTCTCGCATCATTACAAGCCTCCTCCGAGTTCTGATCTGGAGGGTCGGATGTGCTGGTTAGTATGTGCATGAGCTATAACTTGTCTGTACATGGTAGGAGGCTTTGTTTATTTGCCCGCACTTTTCCAGTGTTTCAGTTTCATTTTTGTCAGTCTGTCCCAAAGATTTCTGGAGCATTTTATGCGTTCTCGAACAAACTCCGAATATGCTTCTTCACCAGTTTGTACAGACTTACAAACGTCCGATTGTACGTCGCTGGGAATGACAGTTTGTGTCACAATGGGCTGACCCTGCTAATAACATCTCTTAGCTTTGCTACATTATTCTCCTGCTTTCTAACAACACCGTCTGACAGTTCATGATGCTTGACAGATAGGAATGTTTTTGACAAGCCGACTTGTTTCTCCGACTCGTCTGCCAGTCGTGCAACTTCTGGTGCAACCAGGAAGAAACGAGTCAGGGCACCAGGTTTCTGGGTTACCCCTGTAATTCCACCCAACACCTTGATAGAGCGGTTAACCTGCTCGAGAGCATGGTCCACACCAATCTTAGAGAATTTCACTTGCGATTTCTTGACACAAATGTTCCCTTCATCAAACCACTTCCAAAGTTCTGGCTTGGATTCCTGGAGATCATACATCTTCGCAACATACTCTGGTACACACTGCGCATACTTCAGTCCGTTCATTGCGAAGAAGTGTAAGGGCAAAATCGCTCCAATGACTGCAAGTGCAGGTGCCGCTTGCCTTCCGGCGATGCTCGGATGTACTGTAGTAATATCAGAACCATTTATATGTATGTCTTTGTCCATGTAAACATTGGGTATTGCTTTTTGCTAGCTTCGATTCTTGCTAACATAACAGACAATTCAGACGACTTATGTACTGCTGCCATTTTTGCAGGAAAATCGTCATTCAAATCTCCGTCACCTGTATTTTGTGTGTTTTGTGTGTTTTCCACGCAACAATCACAGTAATTAAAACAAGAAATCAGTAAAACTGATGGATGCACCCCGGCCGCAAATTAAAAACAAATAAAAAAACAAACTTTAACATTAAAAACTTTAACGCGAGTGTCTATTTTTATAAATGGTGACCTTGCCCTTGGGCAGACGAAACCCATATTCAGTGGGTGTCTTCGTATCGTCAATATCAATGCACATGTGAAGTATCGTAAGGATCGGACATACACAACTTAATATATAGGTTCGGACGGACGGACGGACGGACGGAGGACGGACTGACGGACAGACAGACATGATGACGACCAGATGCCCCAGAAATTTATTTTGGGGTGCATACTAAAATTACACCATTGACACCGAGATCATTCAAATAGGACAATTAGTGACGGTGATATGACATTTTCAAGGGTTTCTGCGGATTTTGGCGGTTCACAATGACCTTGAGCCCTAGCGTATAATCTTCAATATTCAATGGCTCTTAAAAGTTCACGAGTCGATCTGTGGTCATAGATAACTACATGATAGACACCAATATCATTAAAATGTGTTAATTATGGCATATGATAGGCAAAGTTTAACTTTATAATACCGGATATGACCTTGAATACTCGCACGAATACGCACGAATATTCGCCAAGTATTATTGTTAAAACATGTCTATATCTATAGTGGCATACATTAAGATCATATTATGGGCTTTATATGTGATTATTTCTGGATGGTAGAGTATTATATGACACCAAGGCGAGATATGGTCACGGTGACCTTTGCATGACCTTTAAATGACCTTGAAAGTGGATTTAAAAAATGGCACCCGGATTTTTCGGAAAGTTGATAACCCAAAGACTACGAATCCACCGAAAAACAAAAATTAACAAGAGGTGCCGGATTGTTACCAATTTCCCCTGCACTACTATATGAAATAATGCATTTCGGGAAAAATAAATGATTACCCCCTCAAAGTGCTTTGCAATTTTGGTGAAATACTCTACTGGTCTCCGCCTGGTGACGTTGTTACATTGTGTTTCAGAGCTGAGCGTCTTCGCCCTAGTGGCCATACACACCCGTCCTAAATTCGTAAAGATGGAGCTATCGGAACTTGTAAAAGTCATTGCTTACGCGCAGAACCATATGGGTATCAAAGACGTCATGGTCATGGGCGATATGAACGCTGACTGCAACAGCTTCAAGCAGATTGACCGGGATATCCCTATAAAGACGGACACCATCACGTATCAGTGGCATATCGGTGATGACGCGGTTACGAACGTGGCACGTTCCAGGAAATGCGCATATGACAGGTAAAAGTTGTACTAGTATTATATAAAACAACATAAATAACAGGATACACAAAATAGACACATGAACCCACCAAAAGAAACATCTAACGCAATACTTACATGTAATAGTTACGGTAACGTTTGCAATCTACTCCCGTAGCTACGGACCGTACGGGAGTAAATTGCAAGAGTTACCTTTCGCAACTAGTTCATATATTTAATTTTTAATAAATTAGTTTATTAATGTGTTTGTGTGCTTCTTTTGCGTCTATATTGACGAACGAATAAATCATGATAAACACATAACTCGCTGGAATTCAGTACCAAGGATTTTGTTAGCGTACACTATTTATGTCTCTGGAATTATTAAACATATATTGATATATTGATCAGTCACTATGGGCACGATGTGTGTTCTGTTCCCCGGTTAGCTCAGTCGGTAGACCGATGGTACCGGAAACCAGCCGCTGCAGACAGAAAGTTCGGGTAAAGGAGATGTACGATATCTCATGAAAGATATTTACAACATTTTAGACATTATCTGTAAATGGAAGGTGACGAAATGTTGCGAACAAATGCGAAACATGAATATCTTAAAGGTCCAGCTACAGTGAGTGAGTGAGTGAATAGGGTTTAACGTCCGCTTTCCTGACATAGAGGTACAAGCCTCAGGGAGTCTACACGCAGACGGGTCAACGGGGTCGTGTCCCGTATCCACCTGTCCGAGGGGGTAAATCCCAACTTCAGAACTCAATATTTACAATCAAAATATATATTCAGTCCTGAAATTAGAACAACCTGATCTGGTGCCAGGCCCTCGCAACACCAGCATCATTTATCCCATCCCCTAAAAGTAATAGGATTAGCGCTAATCTTACTTTTATATATGGGGCATAGCCTGACTCAACTCTCACATACAAGAAAGCCAAAAATGTATAAGAGGGACAAATCCGGTATAGTGGGTTCCGGAAAGTATGAACCCAATCGTTAAGCCAGTTTAGTCGACTTTTACGACAAGCAATGGCTACTGCAGCACTATTCTCAGGATCAGTTGATCCCGCCCCGGTGCCTGCACGGGGCGTCCAGCTACAGAGATGCATAGCTCCAGATAAGCTGCGCATGTGCTTAAATACCCAATTAAAATTGCCAAAAGACCCAATGAAATCAGAAGTAGTGAGTATCAGAAAGCAATAACAAATTTGTGGTACCTTTATCATGCTGCAGAAAACAATAAACAGACCACAAATATAGCATACTTTTCTTATTTATCCGTGAGAACACATTTTGGTATTTCGTTAGAATTGTCTCCAATGAGACAATTATAATTAAATGCCAATACATGTTTTCATTTATAAGCAAACTATTCAATAATTGCTGTCTGCTGATGTGTAAACAGTAGTGTGATTTTATTTTACCAAATTAAAATTTAGATTTTCAGTAATGATGGAGTGACAATACTCAATTACTAATTCCTTATCTGGAGCCGTGCATGAAATACATTTACAGGAAATTGGATATTCTCCGTGAATGACTTCAGAAGTTGGCACAAATTTCAGAGTACTCTGAAAGTGTTGTCAACTTTTTACTTCGTTTATAGAAAATTTGTTAAAGTGTGTAAATGTATTTCATGAAATAACGCAGTAGTAAGACGGTACAAAATCGCATAACGCGTCTCAATTAAAATTTGTCTGTAAATAATTGGGGAACATGTTTATAACACTGAAAAATAACTAATCAATGGTTACTAAATTATTTTATTTAACGCAGTAACACTGGTGTCTATAATGGAAAATTATTTCTAAATTTGGCATAGCATTATCTTTTCACAACTAAAACATACATAAATTTCCTTTCTGATACATGTATACAAGGTGCATGATCACGTGGTTACAAGAACAACAACAATGGCTGAAAGTGTTGAAATTTTGCCCACTCGAAAGTAAGTATTATTTTATATTGTCCTTGATATGCAACGGATTTTGATGAAATATGACGCAGCAAACGCGTCTTCGTGGGCTGCATTTGGTCCTCCCGGGAGTTCGACAGATACTTATGTAGCTTTTGCGAAGAATCGATCTCCATGTCGAAATCGATTCTTCGCAAAAAGGACAGACGTTTGGGTCGAAGTACAGAGACAACCAAATGTAGCTTAACAAGACGCGTTTGGTGCACTAGATTTCATCAAAATCCATTACATAATAAAGACAAAATAAAAGAATATGTTCTTTGAATAGGAGGGCTTCTGGAAGTTTCAGTACTTGTTGATGTCGTTGTAACCACGTGATAATACACCTTGTGTATATCTAGGCCAAATTATCTCCCCTGTTTATCACAGTTCATTGTAGCTTTTACGAATGTGATAAAATAAATGTTGCGACACAGTTACATAATTTATGTCATTTACTGCGTACGAAGCGAAAATACCATACCGGATATACGAGACATGTTCCGACACACAGTCACTTTAAAGGTACATGCCCACTCAGCAGGCACAGACTGTACTTTATAGGAATTAAATAAGTGTATAATTGTGTCACTATTCGACCAGTTCTAAAAAGTACGAGTTCCCGCTATATACAGATATAATTATTTGGTAATATTTATTTTACTGATAGTGACGCGCGGTGGCATCAGACTTTTTTTCATATGCAAATGAGGCATCATATGTTTTAATTATTAATGCAATTAAATGCGTCACCTGAAACAATTATAGTTTCGACATATTATAAAGTATGATCAGTGCACATCAAAAAATAAATATAGAAAATAAATAGTAATGTTAGTTAACATTTTAAGGAAACATGGTTATCGCCCTGATATTAGTGTGAAAATTTACGTCTGATATAAATGTATAATAATGCCAATCAATACGTGGGGTAATGGTGAATCAATGAATGTTTATTTTGTTTACCAAAAAATGTCATATCTACAGAAGGTACAAAACTATCTGTCTCCCTATATTATAACCTGACATGTGGGACACCAGCTTAAATAAAAAAAAAAAAAATTCTTCATATCCAGATTAATATCCGCCGGAATTGGATTACTGGCGACGGCTGAAGGGGGTGTGGTACCGAACAGCGCCAGGGTGTTCCGATTCGACCAGGAGTACGGGCTGACTTTCAAGAAGGTTTGGGCGTGCTCTTGTTTGTTTATTGGCGTTTATTTGTATTGGCTAATGTCATTTAAGACCGGGCCAACGGTTCGATCCCGCATTTAACCTGCTGCATTCGGGGTGGGGGGGGGGCAACCAGGTCTCCAGTCGGGATTCGGGTAAGGATGAGTGAGTGAGTGAATAGGGTTTAACGTCCGCTTTTCTGACATAGAGGTACAAGCCTCAGGGAGTCTACACGCAGACGGGTCAACGGGTTCGTGTCCCGTATCCACCTGTCAGAGGGGGGTAAATCCCAACTTCAGAACTCAATATTTACAATCAAAATATATATTCAGTCCTGAAATTAGAACAACCTGATCTGGTGCCAGGCCCTCGCCACACCAGCATCATTTATCCCATCCCCTAAAAGTAATAGGATTAGCGCTAATCTTACTTTTATATATGGGGCATAGCCCAACACAACTCTCACATACAAGAAAGCCAAAAATGTACATGAGGGCCAAATCCGGTATAGTGGGTTCCGGAAAGTATGAACCCAATCGTTAAGCCAGTTTAGTCGCCTTTTACGACAAGCAATGGCTACTGCAGCACTATTCTCAGGATCAGTTGATCCCGCCCCGGTGCCTGCACGGGGCGGAGGGTAAGGATGAACCCTGATCGTTAAATTACCCATCGCATGCTTCCACTTGCCACCCACAGGGATTGCTCTTGTAACATATACTGAGCGCTATCCGATAGTCCTCTCGACATTAGGAAGTTTGATTGGTCGAGGCTGAGCTGTGCTCAATCTCGGCGAATTAAACTGCTTGATTGCGAGTAGGGGTGGTTTGTGGTATTGGGGGCACATATTTGGACTTCAATACTGAAGACTGTGAGAATCCCCACCCTAGGCGTGAATAAATACTCGACAGTATTCCCATCCCGCTGGTTTTTCAGATGAGCCTTTATAACCGAAATCCCGTATATATATGTTTGTTTGTTAGGGTTTGCTGGGTCAATGGGTTTAATACTAAATCTCATATATTAGCTGTACAAATCCCAAAATCAGAACTGAATATTTACAATACAAAATCTATATATTCAGCCCTGAAATCCTCGCCACACCAGAATCACTTTGCCCCCTCCTAACAGCAGTAGTATCAGTAATAATCTTACTACTTTTAAAATGGGCAATAATCCAATTCAACTCCCAGGTACCTAAAGAGACAAAGATCAAAACCTACCCGATGGCCAAACCAGGCAAATCGTGGTTCCTATAAGGAGGAACCCCTACCATTAATTTACGCCGTCGCGTTCGCCCGACCAACCACCCACCCTGTCCATATATGACCTTAGCTGTTGCCAGTTAAACCCATTCACTTCCTTATTTCTATGGGGATTTAACACGGGGAAAATTTTATAATTTCAGAAATAGTGGACCGATTTTCAAAATGTAACTTGTTTTCTTAGTTATATCATTACCAAGCTATCTAGCTAGATTTCAGAATACATTTCCAATTTATTTCGTTTTTCGACTCCTTCAGGTTCTCCACCTCATTCCCCCCCCCCCCATGTTAATTTTTATTTTCGTAATAAAATGAATATTTGACCAAATTTCATGAAAGAAAAAGAAGGCTCATTGTTAAATTTTGATAAAATTAAACATTATCGAAAAAAGTATTGTTTTTGCATTGTTTATATGGTATGGTGACATATTTCAGCTCCACTTAACGTGATAACGTGATAGTTGAGTCGTAAAAATACACAATTATAAATATCATAATTATATTACATGTATATGAGCCACGTCGTGGGAAAAGGTACCTAAATCCATATGGCAAAATTTTGACATTTTTTACTTTTTTTCCGTTTTCCGATGCATAACTCTATTCTGAACACACTGCTCTAGCTATGTTTTATGCAATTCCGATATAAATTGGCCGATTTATTCATATTTTAGCACATGCACCGAATGCGATTTGAACGTGACGTCGATCTGTTGCGTTTACAAAGTCCGAAGGACTCCTTGCAAACTTTAAACAGACCAAATGTATTATTCACCCCTGTAAACGCAATTGCCCATGATTGTATTACTTGTATTTACACTACATTTTCTGATAGTTTCAAAAATGTAAATAACCAAATATGGCGTTAAAATTAACAATAACCTTGTTTTACGTCATTTTGTCGCAATTCCTGGAACAGCGACGTTGCGAACTTTAACCAATCAACAACATCAAGCGACGTCACATGTGTCTAATGTATTGTATTGGGATGTAAACGCAATACGTCGAATGGGCGTTTGCATTATGAATTCATAGAAGGTGTATATATTTTAGACGAAAGCTGTCAGCGACCACTGCCCTATAGAATTCATGCTGAAACCTGCAAAAGATTTGTGGTAAGGCAATGTTATTCAATGACACAGATAAGTATTATATACCTGTAAAATGCCCTACTCCCAGAATGGTTCAGCTGTGTGAACTGGACATGCTGTCTGGTCTGTGATTTGGGATAAAGATAAAACACATGGCCTGGGCTGACCTCTGGTGACCCCTCTCCCAGAACCCCATCATGCACGGTCAAGCCTCATCGGTCATTACCTGTATGGCGACAAACTCGGCCATGCATGCAATGATTGACAGTTTAGGGGTGTTGTTGTTAATTAATATACAATCCAAATAAATAGTGGCTATCCGCACCAACTAACATTACATCACTACCACACCACCAACAACAACAGCTCCGCCAACAACAACAACAGCGGCTCCAAGGAGAATCACTACGTGCAAGTTCACATATTAGAGCTCTAGCGACCGCAGCATTTAGGTCCTGCAAAATCCAACATGTGAACAATAGCATACTTATAGTTCACCCAAGTCCACAATGCAATGTCCCATCTGCGTATTGATTTTGCATTTCCTGTCGAACAGTTAATCATTAAATCGGGTAATATAAACAACTTAGTTTGGGGTTTCTCATCAAAAGTATATGTTGTTACCACTCAGTTGAACCGTCTAAGCGAGACGGTTCAACTGAGTGGTAACAACATACACTTTGTGTGAGAAATAAGAAAATAATCAGATATTTCCACGAAAACAAATGGGTTAAAATCTGAACTCGACCAATTTTAGAAGGGGCGTGCGCCGGACACGCCCCCGCTTGAATCCGCATCTGAATATGTGAAATAAGTGAAGCACAATGCTGCCCAGCGATTTGCTAAGAACGTATGGCGAACTATACGTACATGTACAAGAACACAGTCTCATGTTATAAATTATGCAAATTACGTCGAAACGAGCACATGGTGTAGGGAGGCAATACAATGTGAAATACAATTCTAGGGACATTTCGATTCTTCGTGGCGAAGGAACGAGGATTAGCGTCCAGGAGGCGTAAAATAACATGGCGAAGAAACGAAGTTTGACCGTACATTACGTCGCGATAATTATCGTCCCTTTTTGGCGAAGAGACGATACTTATCGTCTTATAAGGTCGTAAATTTACCCCCCTTAAAGGTACATGCCCACTCAGTAGGCACAAAATGTTCTTTATAGGAAGTATATGCGTGTATAATTGTTTAACTATTACACCAGTTCTAAAGATTACGAGTGCCCGTTTGTAATGTCTTGTATATATGTGGATATAGTAATTAAGGCAGAATAATAACAACGCATTGGTTTTAGTTAATACTATATCTGCACTAACTGCTAGCTAAAATACAACTAACTCATAGGGGTCGCACGGGGCCTGTCATGATGCTGGCTTGCTGACTCAGCAATCATGTAATACTAAACCACGCCTCCAAGGGGCGGTTACATACAGTGCACCGTTATACAGATATAATCATTTAATAATATCTATTTTACTGATAGTGACTCGCGGTGGTATCAAGCTATTTTCATATGCAAATGAGGCATATTTTTTTTAATTATTTATACTAATTAAATGCGCTCCACAAAAGGCAAGATATCAGTATATCCATTGTCTATGTCACCGTACTTGGAAATTGCTCTTGTTTTGTTTCAGGTAAGATAACAGTATAGCCAGTGTCTATGTCACCGTACCCGACAATTGTTCATGTTTGGTTTCAGGCAATATATCAGTATAGCCAGTGTCGAGTTCTCCGTATTCGACAAAGGTTTACCCCAGAAAGATTCCATGGGCAAGCGGATCGACTACTCCATAGGGTAACCACTAAATCACATATACCTTGTGACATGTAATAGTAATACTTAATAACACGGTCTGTCTGCCTGTACGAGAAGATAGTCCGCGAGCTTCAGCGAGTGAGTTATCGACCGTACAGGTGGACAACTTAGCTACGGGCATTAACTTTTATTTAGCACATGGTACGGATGGTACGGGAGTTTTGCAGTTACTTGTAATGCCCGCAACTAGCGGACAACATTTCTGTATGTTATTTGTTTAAAAGCAATATGCGTCTTTGTCTTGCCGTGCTAAACATGTATACCAAAGTTGGTTGTGATCGGTCAAGTAGAATTTGAGTTATTGCATGGACAAGGATACAAAATGCGAACATTAAACGTGGCTGCCAAGGGGAGATAAGTCATCGGATATTTGAAAATAAATAGGGTTCTTCGACTTGCCATGATAAACATGTATAACGAATCTGGTTACGATTGGTCAAGTAGAACTTGTTATTACGTGGACAAGAATACAGAGTGCTAAAATGGCCGCCAAAGGGAGACAAGTCATCTGAATTTTTTGAAAATGAATTGGCTTCGTCTTGCCGTGATAAACATGTATATATACATACCGAAATGTGGTACTCAAGTGGAAATAGTAATTGCGTGGACAAGGATACAGAGTGGGAAAATTAAAAATGGATTTGTCATCGGATTTTTTTTTAAAATTGACAGGCTCCTTCGTCTTGTCGTGATAAACATGTATACCGAAGTTGGTTACGATCCGTCAAGTAGAACTCTAGTTATTGCGTGGAGAAGCTATGCCCGCCCGTACAATGTGAATACATAATACGTCCCGTATTTTTCAAAAGGGCGTATTAAAATAAAAATTTACCTACACTCAACCCTTTCAACACTACATACCTGTATAGTGGTATTGGCAAAAAGCGTAGATCCAGATGAGACGGCTCGTGACGAGACATCTCACCAGGATCTGCATATTTGTCAAGTAATTTTCATATTATTTTTTTTAGAAATATTGGTCTGAAAATTAATTTAAAAATCCATTCCAATTACTTACGGGAGAAAGGGTAGACAGGGTATTCCGATTGTAACTGGATAAAGGCTAATCTCCCTTTCAGGATCAACACAGAGGTGAACAGCGCCGGTAACTTGCTTGCCAAACTATACACAAGGGACACACCCGCCAAGAACTTGAATACAGTAATAAAGTGCCTTCTACGGGACACCCTGTGTGACTCGATCACCCTCCATGCGGAAAAGGGGAAATACAACCGCAAACAGAAATGCACGTTGACCTTCGACGTGTTGGTCAGCAATTTAGACACTGTTCACACGAAAATGGACTCTTTAAAGAGACACTATACAGTGTCATCACTGGGCTGCCATAGATAACGGCCATATAGACATGCATGATAGAAAGGCACTCGGAAACCCTCGCACCATTCCGTAAATTGAGAATAATGTCTCGGGCTTGAATCGTAGGTCGCCATTGTTTTTATTTACAATGCGTCTATGGTAATACCGGAATGCCTCCGTGTGACCGATTTACCTATTCGTAAGCGTTCCATAAACCATTTTAGTTCATCAGTTTTAAGTTTACTGGTTCCAACTAGAGCTGGGACGGTTAGTAATTTTGGACCCGGGTACCCGGGACCCTATTAGCCGCGAGTACCCGAGTACCCGGTGTTCAATTATTTCCCTTGGAATAAAATACATATTGTTTGGCCAACCTCTGGAGTCGTTGTGTAAATATGAGTGTAAGCAGAATTAATAAGATAATTTTTAATTGGTGTCATAGCGTTAATAGCAGGCAGTGTCAAAATTGGTGTTATACTGTTATCAAACATTTTAATAATTTGCAACTTAATCAATACTTAAATGTTGATACATTTATTGCTAAAACTGCACTTTTAGGAGATCTAGTTACGACAATGATGCACAAATACGTTGTTGAATGGCATGACCGTATTAACAGTAATAGCAGCATACGGGGTCAAGGGGTAATAAACTCAGGTCTTATTGTAAGTTCAAAAATAACTTCGAAACAGAAGCTTATTGCAAGCTCTTGATTCCATTTAAGCAAAGATCAGCTTTTGCCAAGTTTCGCTGTGGGGTTGCTCCCATTAGACTGGAAACCGGACGATACGAATATATTGCCCTGGATGAAAGGCTGTGTATATTTTGCAATGCTAATACTGTGGAAACGGAAAAGCATGTGCTTTTAGAATGTGATTTGTACAGTGATCTTAGAACTGTATTGTTCGATAAAACTTGCAACATTGTTCCGGATTTCTTGAACTTGTGTGATATCAATAAGTTTGTAATCATATTTGCTAATAGTGATATCATGAAAGAATGTGCCAAAACTTGTTGCAATATTTTAAAAAGGTGTGGTTTTCTTTATGGATGATCAATATACCGTACGTTAGGTCTTATTCATTTAACCATGTCTTATAGTGTAGATATTGTACTATATTCATGAATGATTGTGTTTATGTTTATCATGTGTTTTAGTGTATGGGTACGTCATAGTTATGATACACGCAGTAGGTTACATGTAGTTTGTGCATGTGCGTTATAGCATGTATCAGATGCTGGTGTCACGAACACGTTAGATAACTGTATGTACATATTACCCATGTATTCATATTCATTTTTTATGTGGCAAAACACATGTTTTATAGTGAGTGTAGTCTCTTGTAATGCTTATAGAATGGCGATGTACTATTTTACTGTGTCTACATTGTATTATCTTATGTGTGTACATTGATGAGACTTTAATAAACAAATATATATATACATACTTCTTCCATTAAGAGTTGTGTTTCCTTTGTTCCATGACCTCCGGACATCATTATGGCCAGTAACACAAACAAAGGCCAAGTTTGGCAATACTTTTCTTTAATTAAAGAAAAGCAAAAAACAAAATGCAATCTGTGCGACCTGGAGTTAAGTTACCGAGGTGGGGGAACAATGATATGCAGCCTGGCAGGTAAGATTTCGTTTATAAAACCCATATAAATGAATGTTTAAAGAACTTAATGTTATGTGCAAATTACCCACGGGTAACGGGTAACGATTTTGTACCCGGGTAGGAACGTTACCCTACCTAGGACCCGGGTACTCGAGTACTCGTCCCAGCCCTAGTTCCAACTCACAGGGTGCCGGATACAGAAAACGAAGCAATAAACCAGGAACCTGTAACTCTGCCCCAGCTCTAGCCATACCAATTACAGGACGCAAGTAAGCACGGAAACAATACATCATCTACATTGACCACAACAATTAGCAGATATATGCATTCAGTCCGTTACGATTTAGTTTCAGTTTGTAATTATATGTTTTAGAAATAAATGTAAACTGTCAATTTGTGACTGTGACTGGAGAAATGTGGCTTATGGTATCTGCGTCCCGTGTAGATCCAGATCAGCCTGCGCATTCGCGCAGTCTGATCAGGGTCTGCACTGGTCGCCATTCAGTCAGCAAGGCCGTAACTAGAGGTAAATACAAGACGAGGCGAACCAAGTCCCGGGTCAGGGAGCATTCTCCCCGCCACCACCCCAGAGGTTTGTTTAATTCTTGGCATAAAACAAATAATCGGCAAAATGGCCGCCTCGTCTGCCTCATCATGGTTACGGTACTGGTCAGGGAAACATCAGTCCTGCTTCTAATAGTGTATGTTCTTAACATTCCTCAAGACTGAGCTGTAAGCCCCGGGGCGATACTGGCCATATGTCCCATACATTCGCGCAGTGTGATCAGATGTGAGTCTGCACTGGTCACCATTCAGTCAGTGAAACATCAGTCCTTTTTCTAACAAAGTATGTTATTATCATTCCTCAATACTGACCTGGAAGACCCAGAGTGAGACTAGCCATATATCTCATAAGCCCCATTTCTCCACACATAAAACATAAATGTGTTTTAATCTTGGGTTTCACTGTAACTTATCTTAGATTGTAAATTGTCTGAGACACCACGGCAACCTAATTAGGCGTCTCATTTACAGACATTTCATCATAATATTAAAACTCAATTACATTTGTTTCAAAATAACATGCATGTTATTCTCTTCATTTTTTTTATTTGAAAAGGTTGCGTTAAATTTTGTGAATTTTAAAATGGGGGCTGATATAGATTTTGTAAACGAGCTACAAAATTTATCGTTTTCCTTCCATAAATCATTTCCAAGTTATATCGCCATGGTTTGGTGTAAATGTCGTATACATTTTTCTCCTCGTCCTCACCTCTTTTGGCTCATGTTAAATTTCGTAGGTTGACTCGATTTGGTTTATTAGTATTTAACGGCCTATCAACAGCTAAGGTTATTTAATGCCTGGCCAACAGGTTCGATCCCGCATTTAACCAGCTGCATTGGGGGAAACGGGGGGGGGAGATACCAAAATCAGTACGGAATATTTACATCGAAATAAATATATATTAATCCCTGAAATTCGAACAGTGGAAAACTGTAGGAGAATGAATGAAGAAACGCGCTTTCATCTACCCAAATAGGCATGGGGAAAACATGGGTGGGGTGGGGAACCAAACTATGGATGATAGTAAACATGCACAGTAAAGAAGTTATTAAAGAATGGAGAAACGTGTACGCATCTACTGGACGCAAATTTCTAGTAATTTGACCTTGACCTTTGGCATGGGGTGCATGGGTGGGGCGGGGAATGAACATATGGATAATAGACATGCACATGAAGTTTCAAGCCAATCGGTCATATGGTAACAAAGTCATAGCAGAATGTAAAATGTGTCGGATGGACAGACGGACGACTTTTGCATCCCTATATCCCATTTTCGCTACGCGATGGGATATAACTTTAACACGGACACAATGACGTCATTGTAACCACTACTACAAACTCTCTGCAAGCAGGCTTGAACATTAACGGTGTGTTTGACATACTGGGCCTGAATTCAAGATTATAAACTGTTCTGTGTGCACAAGTCTTAATGCATGACGAATCAAAACGCCGTCTACATGTTATCTTACTGTTGGACACACCTAAAATCAAATTCAGTCAACCAATCAACATGCTTCCTCATGTTTATACTATATATTTGTTGTAGAAACTACTTTTCCATAAACTGAAACCTTAATGCACTGAATCGACCCAGATCAAAACGTAGATTCATTTAAACCCACTCTTGTTTTAACCCTGCTAAAATGTACAATTATGTGGCAACATGCACCACCATGTTTACATCAGTCACATGAGCAACATACTAAAGAAATTTTGTCAACAAGCCTGTAAAATGTATGTATTTTTCACTGGAGAAATGGGGGCTTATGGTATTTGTGGCTAGTACCTCATAATCTGCTAGCACACTCCTGCAGCTTGTTTAGGATTTATACTGTTTATTTGGAGCATGGTGGGTGTTTTGCTGACTAAATGGCGAATAGCGCAGACCTTGATCAGACAAATGTGCAAGCTGGTCTGTGCCGACACTGAACACAAATATCAAAAGCTCCATTTCTCCAACCATATTCACTTTGAACTCTTAACGGCACTCAATAGATATGCAGTGACCTTTTTCGCTATACTGAGTGAAATGTATTAGCAGTACATCAAGAGACAAACTACATACTGAATAGTGGCAGACTTCACAAAATCATATACATAGAGAAACACACCAGAATTTGGGAGCATTCTAAAATCAGCACTAAAAATGGGGTTACACTTGGTGCATCTTTTAATCAGTCACAATAATATGTCATGACAGGAACAGCATGTATACGGAATATACATGCACTTGCACTTATAAATTCATCAGACAAAAATCATACAAATGTTTACCTGGACATTTCGACCGTTTCATTCCGTTGGTAATTGGTATAACAGTATTTTGAAATGTTACGTCCTGCTAAGGCTCGCATGAAATTAAATTACTGAATATCATCCCCACCTGCCCCTTAAAAAATAATGTCAGATTAATCTGTTATTTATATATATTTGAGGAAAAATCTACACGAATGCCATCGGCGACAGATTGACAGAAAATATGGCAAAGTTAATTTACCAAACGTGAAAATATGAAGGTCATATCCAGGGCAGCATAGATGTGCGACATTTGTCCACAGGTCTTGTGTAAACTCCGGTAAAAAAATTAATGTGTGAAAAAAATTTAAAGGTGTGAAGGTCAAGGTCATATTAAGGACAGCATGGATGCGTGGCGTTTGTCTACAAGTGTGATGTATTGAAATATTATAGTGATCCATCAAGGGATAAATAAGTTATGACAGAATTGAGAAACTCGTGCGAACTTGTTAATGTGTGAAAAAGTTCAAAGTTGTGACGGTCAACAGGTCAATGTCACATTAAGGGCATGGATGTGTAATTCTTCAAGGAATATAGAATTTATGATGAAACTATACTTCATTCACTGTTGTCACTTGTTGCTGTTCAGAATGGTTGTGGCATTGCTAAATCATGGATGGCAAACTCACTGTCTTGTAACCAGAATATATATACAGTCAAAACAACTTCATAGGCACTGTGTATACCATGTATGATCAGTTTCTTCAATACACAGTAGGGAATTCATCTATGGTGCTAGGCTCAATAACTTCAACTTTAACAATTTGACAGGGCCACGTAAATGACTGGCAATAGGTTTGGTGGATCCCAGTCTTATTTAATTCATTGTCTATTTCTGCTATGATGATGTCTGGCTTCAGTTGTTGGTTGTGGTACAGGTGGGAAAGTTCTTTGGCTGGAACGAATTGGTGCTAAACTTCCAATAACCAGAGTTGCCTTCATCGAGCTCTCCTGTAATAATAACATTTGCTATAAAAGAGAAATACCATCAGACTGCAGTCACAAGTGTTTCCAAAATGTATCAGAACTGTTTTCCTAGGCATTGTGAATGTGCCGGAGCCCTTTAGTTTTGTGAAAAAAATGTATGATATGCGACAAAGATGGGGGAAAGTGTGAACAGACCATGGACAGGCCTCTCTTTATGATTACACATGGGCATATATGTAATAGTTATAGTTCACAGTCTTAATAAATTAATTTCGAACGAGTGCTAGGAAGCAACAAAGTAGTTTATTAAAAAATAAATATGTGAACTATAATTTACTCATTGTTTACCCAGCCCATTGAGAAGCTCAGCCCCTAAACATGATTTCGAATCTCTATATACTAGTATGTGATTGGCGGTGCAACACAAAGTGAGCGCGTGTGTGTGCAGTAATATGCGTTGCGTCTTGTGAACTGATGAAAACAAGGCATAAAATCAGTTCTAAATATAGCGCTGAACATTTAATGATTAATTTGATACATTTTGGGGAAAGCGTCGCAATATACGATTAATTGAGACGAAATGCCATTCTTTCATTGGTCGAGAAACTAGGGCAAACAATAAATACATATAATGGTTATGTATCATATGAGCACAAACAAAACAAGAAAATGTGGTATGTCAGCACGAATGCCCCCGATGTCAGATTGGATAAGTCTGGCAAACTTCTTAACCGATATAGAAAAGTGCTTAAGCAGGGTTGGGAAGGTGAAAAGGTCAAGGTCAGATTCAGGCCAGCATGGAGTGTTGATATTTGTTTGTTTATTAGCATTTAACGTCCTATCAACAGGTAAGGTCATGTAAGGCCGGGCAAACGGGTTCAATCCCGTTTTAACCCCCCGCAAAATTTGGATGAGCAGATAAATCTCCTAGTTAATATTCTATGGCCTTACATACATGATATACATGGACACTAACACTGCTGTCAGTTTTGTGTAAACTTTTGTCACCTTATACACGTTATATAGTAAATATATGGTTAGTGCCGTCGAATATAAAATATATTCGGTTGAGCCTTAGACAGCTTTATTGGGGCGAGCTTTAGCACTAATCATATATTTAATTTATACGGCATATTGAACTTATTTGTTGAACGGGCGTGACGTCATGGTTTTGACGTCATACCCTCTCGCCATACTTCACAAATCTAGCGACGTCATTCAAAGCAAAATGGCGGCGTCCACGCTAGGTAGATCCGGCATTGTGTCGGATTAAATCTTCGATTTATTTGCGATGAGCTTCAATATTGGCTGATTTTAGACTCCACAGTTGTCATAATAAGCATTACAATCATGACGGACATGTCCGTGTCCTTGGTTATATCGCATATTCTGTAAAAATGGACAAAATTCGGCTGAATCGACAGCGATTTTGATTTTAAAATCCGACGCCATCTTCAATTTTCTGTTGAGAAATTTATGCCACCATACAAAACACAATTTTCCACTATTATTACTAATTTAAGAATGAGACTTATTTTTATTCTACGAAATTTAGTCAAACTAGATTGGTCAGTAAGCGAGGCTTACGGAATACCCCCCGTGTGGGCCCAGGTACCCCTAAAATATGTAAAAATTTCCAAGTGTGTAGGCTTGTGACCTTGACTCTGGGATTAGCGCAAGCGGCATGAACGTGAATTTGTCACAGGGTGGTAGAGGTCCATTGGAGCAATGAGTGTGTGAAAAGTGAAGCAGATCCGAGCAAGGAAATAGAAGTTATAACCGATTTCTCTGATAAGTTTTAAGTTTGTAAAGAGACTACCGATAAACCTCGAATTAACGCCCCGGGGGCGTTACATTTTACAAAAGGGGGGGGGGGGGGGGGGGGCGTTTATTAGCCAGTAAAAAAAAAATGTATACCAAGGACCGCCAATTTCCAACACAAAAAAGGATTTAATGATTATTTGTGTTTGAAATTGGCGGTCATCGGTAAATGTTTTTTTTTTTCGGCTCGGATTGTTTATTTGGGGGGGGGGGGGCGGGGGGGGGGGGGGGTGGGGGGGGGGGGGGGGGGGGGGGGGGGTGTTATTAGGAGGGGGGCGTTAATTCGAGGTTATACGGCATGTATGTGACGTTGACCTCGAGATCAGCGGGGATTTGTCACAGCATATGAAATATTAAGAATTTTCAATGAAAGAAATAGAAGTTATAACATATTTCTCTGATGTTAAGTTTTGTAAAGAGACTAAGTATGTGACCTTGACCTTGGGTCAGCGGGGGTTGGACAGTCGTAGATTTGTCACAGCATGATAGTACAATCTTAGAGGAATGCACAAGTGAAATAATAAGAATGTTCAATGAAGGCACAGCATGGTATTAGAGCCTTACAGGAATGCATGCGTGAAATATTAAGAATTTCAGATGAAGGAAATAGAAGTTAGAACAATATTTCTCTGATGTTAAGTTTTGTAAAGAGACTAAGTATTTGACCTTGACCATGGGATCAGCGGGGGTTGGACGGTCGTGGATTTGGCACAGCATGGTAGTAGAGCCTTACAGGAATGCATGTGTGAAATATTAAGCATTTTAGATGAAGGAAATAGAAGTTAGAACAATATTTCTCTGATGTTAAGTTTTGTAAAGAGACTAAGTATTTGACCTTGACCTTGGTATCAGTGGGGGTTGGACGGTCGTGGATTTGGCACAGCATGGTAGTAGAGCCTTACAGGAATGCATGTGTGAAATATTAAGCATTGTAGATGAAGGAAATAGAAGTTATAACAATATTTCTCTGATGTTAAGTTTACGGACTAAGTATTTGACCTTGACCTTGGGATCTGCGGGGATTGGACGGTCGTGGATTTGGCACAGTATGGTAGTAGAGCCTTACAGGAATGCATGTGTGAAATATCAAGCATATTAGATGAAGGAAATAGAAGTTATAACAATATTTCTCTGATGTTAAGTTTACGCGGACGCATGGACGGACGCACGGACGCACGGACGAACTTACATTTCGGACCTTAGGGGGTACTTGCTATATAAAAGATCAAAGGAAATACCCCGTAAGACACAATAGGCTTACGGGGTACGGATTAAGTTCCATTGTGTTCTAACCCTAACCCATTGTCTTAGACCACGCCCCCTACCCCATAAGTACCCTAATGTGTGCCCGGACGGACGGACGGACGGACGGACGGACAACCTGACTCCAGTATACCCCCACCCCACAACTAGTTGCGGGGGGGGGGGGGGGGGGGGGTATAATAATAATTGTACATGTATTACGAAACAAAATTCTGCATGTTAAATCCTCATAGATACATCATAGTTTCATATAAGTGAAGATGTTTACCAGGAGATTATAGGTATATGTACATGCCCGCCCAGTGGCCACAAACTGTTCTTTATATCAGACATAATCCGAGACAGTGTCTAGCAAAATAAGAATTATTTCACCATTACACCACGTATTGATTAGCATCATTATACATTTTATATCAGATGTCAATTTCCACACTGATATCAGGGGCGATAACCGTGTTTCCTTTAAATGTTAACGGACATTACTATTTATTCTCTGCATTTATTTGATGTGCAATGATCATACTTTGGTCTCACGGGACAGTGGGCGGCTAGCTTTAAAAAGGGGGTGGACGATTTTCTATATACTTCACTACCAACCCTGCAAGTTACACCAGTGTGTCTAGAAAAATAGGTGTATGAATATTTGTTTTGTTTTGTTTTGTTTTGTTTTGTAATGTTTTGTTTTGTTTTGTAATGTTTTGTTTTGTAATGTTTTGTAATGTTGTTTTGTAATGTTTTGTTTTGTAATGTTTTGTAATGTTTTGTTTTGTAATGTTTTGTAATGTAATGTTTTGTTTTGTAATGTTTTGTATTGTAATATTTTGTATTGTAATGTTTTGTAATGTTTTGTTTTGTTTTGTAATGTTTTGTAATGTTTTGTTTTGTAATGTTTTGTAATGTTTTGTTTTGTTTTGTAATGTTTTGTTGTGTAATGTTTTGTTTTGTAATGTTTTGTTTTGCTTGTAATGTTTTGTTTTGTAATGTTTTGTTTTGCAATGTTTTGTTTTGTAATGTTTTGTAATGTTTTTGTTTTGTAATGTTTTGTTTTGTATTGTAATGTTTTGTTTTGTAATGTTCTGTTTTGTAATGTTTTGTTTTGTAATTAATGTTTTGTTTTGTAATGTTCTGTTTTGTAATGTTTTGTTTTGTAATGTTTCGTCTCGTCTCGTCCCGTCCCGTCGTCTCGTCCCGTCCCGTCCCGTCCCGACGGGACCCGTCCCCGTCCCGTCCCGTCCTGACGGGACCCGTCCCGTCCCGTCCCGACGGGACCCGTCCCCGTCCCGTCCCGTCCCGACGGGTGTCCCGTCCCGTCCCGCCCCGCCCGCCCTCGTTTCTCGTGTCTCGTGTCGTCTCGTTTCGTTTTGTGTTTAACGGCCTATCAACAGCTAAGGTCATGTAAGGCCGGGCAAACGGGCTCAATCCCATTTTAACCTGCTGCATTGGGAGGGAAATTCCAAAATCAGAACTGAATATTTACATCGAGAAACAATATATTCAGCCCTGAAATTAGAATAACCTGACCTGGTGGCACACCAAAAGTCACTTGGCCCCTTCCCCTAAAATAGGATTACGAACAATCGTAATACTCACATAAGGGGTATAACCAGATTCAACTGTCACATATAAAATGCCAAAGACGTATGTGAGGGCAAAACCAGGTCTCCAGTTGGAATTCCGGTAAGGATGAACCCCGATCGTTAAATTACCCATCGCTTGCACCCACCTGCCACCCACCTTGACTAGCTATATTTCAAAATTCTACAAAACTGAATGTTAGCTCCGGTTGATCTTGATATCTTGTAAAATGGCGCATGCTATGCTGTCTCGCCGGTACGGTTTCGCGTCAGAATTTAAGGTACTTTTCGGGCATTTGTAGCGAAAATTTGAGGTGGTTATGACCCCGCTTTGGAATCATTTTCAGGAAATGGTGTGGTGTTACAAGTGATAGAACAAGACATAACAAAGTCTCTGTGCCTCATGTTTTCATGAAAACAATTCCGACAAATTCAGTCGCGTTGAAATTTCTGGCCAAAAATAGGTGGGTGGGATAACTTTGTAAAAAATTAATTGAACACATCTGATGCGGTTACTGCATTTTTATTGTGGCGCACGATTTGTACTTCATTTGCGAGTGTGTTTCAATATTTGTCGCAAGAGCCTCCTTAACTGATTGTGAGAGGCGGTGATTTTTATAAGTCACCCGCCGCCCTGAGACAAACAGTGAATTTTGGCGATTTTCAACCGTCCCGTGATGCCTTTATAATCTGTCGTAAGTATTATATTTTCAGGTGGCGCATTTAACTAGAATAAATAATTAAAACATATCGTTGCATATTAAAATAGCCCGATACCACCGCGAGTCACTATCAGTAAAATATATATTACTAAATGATTATATCTGTATCGCGGGTACTCATATTTTTTACAACTGGTGGAATAGTGACACAATTCTAGTACATACTTATTTAATTCCTATAAACAAAAATGTGTGCCTACTGAGTGGGCATGTACCTTTAAACATTCACTAGGATAACAGTGAAACATCTTTTATTCTAAATTCTGAAATAATGAATGATTTTCAAAATTTGACATTTGTTTTCTTTATAGTTTGTATGTCATTTCCATGTTAAATTCCCATAGAGAAATAGTCTTTTTGTATTAAATACTATTATTTAGCCAAGCGAGCTAATTATCTTGAAATAATGCATAGGTGAGCGGGTCCTTACGCCAACCCAATCAAACGAGTGAGCTTAGCGAACCATGTTTGATTATCTGTAGAACCCACGCATGTGTATTAATTCAAGATAATCAGCTCACCTGGTAAGAGAACTGAATTGCTAATTCTGCAAATATCCGTCAATTTACACTATCAGCCTTGCCATGCCGAGAACAAAATATCACGATCCAGTGTCAGGCACCCTTATTGCAATCAGATTACCGAGTATTGTCTTAGTGATGGAAAGTGATGGAACCAGGCGTGAATCCTAGTATTGTATATTAACCTTAATTTGCGACTGGGACTTGAGAAATAGGGCTTACGGGTTTTACGACGAACGTAGATCCAGATCAGCATGTGAATCCGCAGTCTGATCAGGAGCTGTACCGCTCGCCAGTCTCTCAATGAAAGACCCGCTATGCTTCTACAATCAACATAGATCCTTATCAGGCCACGTGAGCGTGCAATTTGATCAGGAGCAACACAGGAGCAACTCCCATGATACCCATTTGTCCACCCTCCGGGCCATATGTTTAGCAGTTGGTAGGCCGTTAAACACCAATAAATCAATCAACTGCAGAAGCGTAACACAACTGACTACTCATTTATCATCCATCGCTACGGTCCGTGCATTCATTTAAAGCGTTGTGATGATTCCGGTGGCCAAAGTATCAAACAATTTGCCGGCTTCTCTTGTTGGAAATAAAAACATGTTATGTGTATGCTGAATTAAATTCCGCATAGCAGCAGTTTCAAACAAATAATTAGTGGCAGTAATAACTTAAATGTATTACCTTTCTACTTGTGTATCGGTCAGGTATCTATCTGTCGTTGGAAATATCTGGGTAAAGGCTTGTAGTCTTCTGCAATCGAGGGACTTGAACTATTTTCGGCTTCACATTGCTTGTTGACGAGCACTGGGAACCAGTACAACTTCAAGCCAAACGCAGGGACTCAGTCGCACAGTCGATCTTAAAGGTACATGCTCACGCAGCAGGTTACACTGTACTACAACTTTTCATTTTCTGTCATGCCTTATATGAGCCATTTGTCTACCCACTTATGAGTTATTTTTAATTACGGCGCGTGTTAATTGGTGTTAAATCGCATTGTATATGCCGCGACCAGAAAGGGTATTTTCCGACCTCGTGCTATTGTTACCAACACGCGTCACGTGACACGGTCAATCATATCACATCTTTGACATGCGCAGTGAAGTTTCGGAAGTTGAGAAGAAAAATCTCTGTTCGAGTCCAAATCTAAATCTCCACGTAACTCTTTCCATTTGGTGATCTGGTCGCCAATATTAACCACTCTCTCTCTGTACTGCCTGTCCCTCAGACATTTCGCCTTTTTTTTGGCCGACGCCGTTTCATACAATTTCCGACCTGGACGTTTCGACATGTTGATATTCTTGTTTACATATTCGGAAGCCTACTGGCGCGCGTAGTATACTGCGCATGCGCACCGCAAGCCGTGATGTGAAAGTCGTAGTCCCCGAACATTATCAAAATAGACTGTTACGGCCGCGCGTCGCTAACAGTAAATTGATAATTAATAAATAATTATATTTGTATAGCGGGCACTCGTAATATTTAGAACTGGTGGAATAGTGACATAATTATACACTTATTTAATTCCTAAAGAACATTTTGTGCCTACTGCGTGGGCATGTACCTTTAACGTATAAACCGTGATGTTTACGTCCACTTTAAAACATTTGTTATAAATGTAAATATTCATTTAATTACTATGTTGAGTGTTTATGAAATATAAGTCAATTTAAATGTCTTTGCAACATTAAAATGGTACAGAATAACACGAGAAAGTCGGCACTATTTTGTGCGGATGCACAGTTTTGACCTCTGACAGTTTTGTAGCGAATTCCGTTCAAAAAAGGCTCCTGTTTGGTTACGGAGTCATCCTTTGACCTTTGACGCCATTTGTTTGACCATTGAACGCGAAAAGATGATGAAGTGGACAGAATGGATAGAGAGGATCTCAAACCACTTTCCATTTGATATGAGATTTATTTAACGCGTCATGCATAATTTATGCACCGAGCCTCTGGCGAGGTGCATAACATTGCTGACGAGTTTCATAAATCTCATATCAAAATTAATGGAAAAAAGTTTGAAATTCTGTTTATCACATGACTTCGCACTCCAAATTACAGAAAACTTAGGAGAGATATCAGATATGTTTCAGTGAGAGACGCCATTGACTGTTTTCGCATATAGTTGAAAATCTCTACAGAGAAAAATAGTTTACCAGCAATACACCCGCTATAATTAGTCAAGGACGCTTCTAATGACGTTTAACCTTTACTATGCTGGATTATTTTTTGTCGTCTGCCAGAAATGTTTTATTTTCAATATTTCTCGACAAAAGTCTGTTTTGACAGCCCATGAGAATCGTCTCCACTGGAGACGATTCTCATGTGCTGCCAAAACAGGTTTTTTGTTAAGAATTAAAGCAAAAATGAAAAACAGCAGACGGAAATTTCCGTCAACAGCATAGGAAGGGTTAAAACAGGATGACGTCAACGTTGCTTTGTCCCATTTAGAATGTTTCATTTTGATCATTTGGCATAGTGTCAGCGCATAATACGAATACATAATTAGGATAATGCGGCTAACCTATCAATTTCGCTCCAGGTGTTATTACACGTGTGTCACATCACTTTCATGAAATGGATAACAGCACGTCATTAGATGATTGTCATGTGATAATGAACGATATTAAAGCACACATATCTGAAGAGATTTGTTTTAAATGATCTTGAAAGATACAAGATAGTAGGATGAAACACTTGATGAAAACCACATCCAGAGAAATCCACGGTGGAAAGTTGAGCAAGGCTTTAACGTCCCAGCAACAGCTAAGGTCGTATAGATATATATGGGACCTCAGTTTCAAGTCTAATCCGACAGACCAGTGGGGTGGAAATACTGTGCATGCCTAGAAGATTGAAACCACTACCTAGGTTTGATTTGATTTATTTGTGTTTAACGGCCTACCAACCACTAAGGTCATTTAAAGCCAGGCCAACCTGCTGCATTTGGGGGAAATCCCAAAATCAGAATGGAATGTTTACATCGAAATAAATATATCTTCAGCCCTGAAATTAGAATAACCTGACCCTGGTGCCCGGTCCATACCACACCAAAGTCACTTGGGACACTTCCCCTGAAAGTAATAGGTTTAGGAATAATCATATTACTCATACAATGGGTATGACCAGATTCAACTGTCACATACAAGAATGCCAAAGATGTACCTGAGGGCCCAACCAGGTCTTCATTCAGGATACAATAAGGATGAATCCCGAGCGTTAAATTACTGGTACCCTGCATGCTGCCACCTGCCACCCACTAACGTGTATGAAGGCATAGAAAACCAACACACAATAGTTTGTCCATTGGCTGTACATGTATTTGTATCCCACAAGTGAAAACGATACCGAAAATTGTCGTCTGCTGTTGCTTAATAGTTTACCTTTTTTTTCAATTTGACAGCACTTTAGAATCATTTCCATTGGAAATGATTCTAAAGTGCTGTCAAACCATGTTTTTTTATGAGAAAAATGGAAAATTGAAATAAACAGCAGACGACACAATTTAATTCAGCTAAAGTGAAAATGATACCATGTACTGTGAAACCTATCGGTAGGATTTTGTATCTTCTGACAACTGCGTTATTTCAGGAAACAATTTTACAAAATTACAAATTTTCCATAAATGAAGTAAATGTTGAGTACATGCGGAATTATATTCTACATGTATTCTGAAATTTGTCAACTTCTGAAATCATTTACGGAAAATAACCCATTTTCTGTTGCACGACATATTTGCGGATGTTCTTAGGTACAACATCGCATGGTGTGTCGAATGTGGCTGTGACTGGATAAATGGGGCTTATGGAATTTGTGACCACTGTAGCTCCTGATCAAATAGCACACTATTGTAGCCTGATAACGATTTGTTTTGCACGTTACAATCAGGATGGGTGTTTCATGTGCGATATGGCATGGATGCAAAGGCTGATCTGGATCTACACTGGTCGCAAAGCCCATAAGCCCCATTTCTCCAGTCACAACCACAGGACAGGCGCCCTGGGAGATCCCCAGTGGATTGATTGATTGATTGATTATTGGTGCTTAACGGCCTATCAACAGCCTTTCAACAGAGATAAACGAGTGAAACTCACCAAAACTAAACAGACCAAGACTTTCTGGACATCCGGTTTGGACCAGTTCCACTGAACATCAATGTTATGTTCATTAAAAGTACTCAGTAGGCACAAAATGTTCTTTATAGGAATTAAATATAAAGTGTATAATTGTGTCACTATTCCACCAGTTCTAAAAATTACAAGTGCCCGCTATTCAGATATAATCATTCAGCAATATTTATTTTACTGATAGTGACGCTCGGTGGTATCAGGCTATTTTCATATACAAATGAGACATGATATTTTTTAATTATTTATACTAATTAAATGCGTAACCTGAAAATTAAGTGAGTGAGTGAATAGGGTTTAACGTCCGCTTTTCTGACATAGAGGTACAAGCCTCAGGGAGTCTACACGCAGACGGGTCAACGGGGTCGTGTCCCGTATCCACCTGTCGAGGGGGGTAAATCCCAACTTCAGAACTCAATATTTACAATCAAAATATATATTCAGTCCTGAAATTAGAACAACCTGATCTGGTGCCAGGCCCTCGCCACACCAGCATCATTTATCCCATCCCCTAAAAGTAATAGTATTAGCGCTAATCTTACTTTTATATATGGGGCATAGCCTGACTCAACTCTCACATACAAGAAAGCCAAAAATGTACATGAGGGCCAAATCCGGTATAGTGGGTTCCGGAAAGTATGAACCCAATCGTTAAGCCAGTTTAGTCGCCTTTTACGACAAGCAATGGCTACTGCAGCACTATTCTCAGGATCAGTTGATCCCGCCCCGGTGCCTGCACGGGGCGTAACCTGAAAAAAACATTATCGACATATTATAAAGTATGATCACTGCAGATCAAAAAATAAATAAATAAAATAAATAGTAATGTCCGTTAACATGTTAAGGAAACACGGTTATCGCCCCTGATAGCAGTGTGGACATTTATGTCTGATATACAATGTATATATATATATATAATGCCAATCAATATGCGGGGTGAAGGTGAAGGAATGTTTATTTTGCCAGATAATGACACAGATGATGTCTCTGATATAAAGAACAATTTCAGCCTACCGAGTGGGCATGTACCTTTACAACACATGCATGGACACATAGGCATCATCATAGTAACTATACATGGTTTCAATAACCTATAGATGTACATAGTTCCAATAACCTATAGATGTCAACAACCTATAGATGTACATTGTTTCAATAACCTATAGATGTACATTGTTTCAATAACCTATAGATGTACATTGTTTCAATAACCTATAGATGTACATTGTCTCAATAACCAATAGATGTACATTGTTTCAATAACCTATAGATGTACATTGTTTCAATAACCTATAGATGTACATTGTCTCAATAACCTATAGATGTCAAGCAAAGTAAATGAACATAGACTAACTAGATTAAGTGAGCAGGCGAAGGGTTAACCCTTAGAATGCGGGACTCGAAAATTGTCGTTTGCTGATTATTTTTTATTTTCCATTTTCATCATCAAAAACATGGTTTGGCAGCACTTTAGAATTTCCAATGGAAATGATTCTAAGGTGCTGCCAAACCATGTTTTTATTGAGAAAAATTACAAAATTCGAAAAAAGAGCAGACAACAATGTTCGTGTCCCACATTCTAAGGGTTAACCCTTCGCCCGCTATATATAAACAAGATTAAGTGAGCAGAGGCTCACGGATACCCCCGGCCGCCGCCTGGTCCAACCGCCAAATACTTTTCTAAGTCATTTGCCCTTGATCCTGAGCATGAAAGCTGCATGGGAGGACTATAGAATGAAAATATGGATGATGATAAACAAGTATGTGAGGTTTCAAGTCAATCAGACTTATGGTTGCAGAGATAATGGCTATCCGAAAATTGTAACGCAAATTTTACGGACGGACGGACGTTCTTACGTTACTATACTTATGTGGCTTATCACATGTTAAATATTAGCCACATAAAACGATTTTTAGCCACATAAAACGATTGTTTAGGTGGCTAATTGTAACCAACCCTATCCTTTACTAAGTCCATAACCCTGTGGGGCTAGCCACATAAGTACCCTAATGTGTGCCCGGACAGACGGACGGACGGACGGACGGACGGAAATACGAAAACTACATAACCCTTGATATACTTTATATGCCGGGGATATTATATACATAAGATTGTAAACAGATGTAAAGCACAATCCATCTATGCAGATGGACGTCACCGGTGGGTACATGTATCTAGATTGACAAAGAACTTGTATGTGGTCGTGACTGGAGAAATGTGGATGTCTGACCAGTGTAGCTCCTGATCAAATAGCACACTCCTGTAGCCTGATAATGAGCTGTATTGCTTGTTAGAAGCATGACGGGTGCTTCATCGATGGAATGGCAAACAGTGCAGATCCTGATCAGACTGCGGACGCACAGGCTGATCTGGATCTACACTGGTCACAAGGTCCATAAGCCCCATTTCTCCAGTCACAGCCACATTTGAGGAATGGGGCTTATAGCATTTCTGGTCAGTGTAGCTCCAGGTCCCCAAGCATGTTTTAGCAGCCTGGTAGTAAACATCTATAGATCACAATTACATATTATGCCATACTGATCATATTGCAAAATGGAATATAAAGAATGGAATGGAATGATGCTTAACGGCCCACAAATACAAAACAGTATCATTTAGGGCCAAGCAATTGAAAATATAAAGATGAGTTTCAAAATGAGACGAGATTTGCGAGAGACGCGCATGATTTATACACCTAACCTTGGTACTATGGGTAGTATTTGAAAGACCCCAGATTCAATAATGGGAGACCTCCCAACTTTTTTATCACCCCTCATAATCGTAGAGCCTGGCCAATATTAAACAATTTTGCAATATTGGCGATCGTAGTCCGTCATAAACATGCTCTTGTAGCGTTATAATTCAGTCCAACCTGTGAATAAAGTTCAGTCATGGGAAGTGAAAAATCTGGCCTTTGTTCACAGCTGGTCTTTGTTCACATGTTCATTTAGGTAGTAATTGAATACTTGCGAAAACAAAAGCGTGGCTGCTATAGACAGGTAATTGCTATTCGGAGGTGGCATTTACCACAGGTTTGACTGTAATGACAAATGGATTGGGTGATCGATTGTGCAGCCATTAGTCAGTCAAATTATCGATTCAGTTTTGTCGCACGACAGATATCTAAACATCTAGCATGGAAACAGTTACATACATGTATATAATATGGTAATTATAGAGCTCCAGATAAGGTGCGTATTGGCGTATTTTACGCACTTATTTTAGCAGAATACACATTCATTATGAAAAGTTGGAGTACGAAATACTCGCAACAATGTGAAAATACGCATTGATTTTCAAATTGAGTAGTGAAAATACTGTAATAAAGTTGAAAATTTACATAGCTGAGCTGCAAAAAGCAAACAGTGTTTGCTGTTTGCAGCTCAACTAAGTGAATTATTAAACTTGTTTTATTTTTTTATCATTTGTTCCCTATTTAATAATAAAGAAAATCAATGATACATTTGTAAAAGGAAAATACGCATTGAATTTGAAATCTGGGGGTATAATACTCTTTAGATACAAAACTTATCTGGAGCTCTGGTAATATGCATAGCACTAAGAATGCAAATTTGGATTTGTAGTTGGTAATATCACAAGAATGTAAACAAAACGTGAATGTGTTTAACGTCCCAGCAATAGCCAAGGACGGGATCTCAGTGTCAAGTCTGATCCGAAAGACCAAACAAGCATGAAAAATCCGATCCAGTTTGCTTTACATGTAACCTTTGAAATGCTGAATGATAATTTTATCTTTTTTTTTTTTTTTTTTATTAAATCACGTTTTGACAGTGCACGTGAATCGTCCCCAATGCGAATCCTCTCAAACAATGACTTTTTGTTCAGAAGTAAGTTAAAAATGTGGCTGTGACTGGAGAAATGGGGCTATGTGATTTGTGACCAGTATAGCTCCTGATCAAATAGCACACTGCTATGGCCTGATGATGATCTATATTGCTTGTTAGAATGTGAATGGTGAACAGTGCAGATCCTGATCAGACTGTGCGAATGCACAGTCTGATCTGGATCTACACTGGTCGCAAACACATAAGCCCCTTTTCTCCACTCACAGCCACAGGTCACCAACCATGGCAAAAGGGGGTTGCTCGTAAAACCGGATGAATTACGATCGCTAATTTACCCATCGCATGCTCGCACCTGCCACCCACTACTACATATTTATCAGAAGTTTGATTTAAAAGAGAATTTCAGGCAAAGAGTGCCGAATGTATCGGCAAATATAGGTATGTTTCTGTTTTTTTATTCAGTACATCTATACACCCATTATCATAGAGAAATAATACGATGCAGATATGTATACAAGAATTCCGCGGAATCAAATGTCTCGCCTTGTTCCGTCTTGTTCCACCTTGACCTTGACCCTGGGGCCCGATAAAAAAAAATTAATAGTCATATATTAATCTACATATCATATTAAAGGTATGTATAACGTTTGATGATTGTAGCTGATAAGGTGTTGAAGTAATGACCGTAACACAAAAACTTAACATTGAATGATGCCGCCGCCGACGACTCCGGAAAAGCAAAACCTATATCTCGCTTTCCGCTTTCGCGGGAGAGACAAAAATTATAAAATGCACCAAAACGCAAAACATAACACATACCGGGTTCTACATGTAGAAACATATTTTTAACCAGAGAAAGTGAGCAGAGGCTCAAATTTCTAAGTAATTTGACCTCGGCCTTGGACATGAAGGCCGCATGACTGTGGTAGGGAATGGACATATGGATGATGATAAGGAAGTATATGAAGTTTGAAGTCAATCCGACTTACCGTTGCATAGATAATGGGTACCTGAAAACTTTAACATGTGGATGGATGGAAGGACAGATGGAATTACGAAAACTATATACCGTTCGACATACATTGTATGCCGGGCGGGTAAAAAGAGCTATCCTATGGTCTTATAGACCGTTACAGAGGAGAATAATAAATAAGAGAAAATGAAACGCTGCCATTAGCACTTTAAATACAACACACATCTATATATCCGGATATTTGCAAACAGTGTAGATCCAGATGAGCCGGCTCGTAACAAAGGTTATCCCTTTTTACACTCCAGAGTACAGACCTCTGTTGTAATGTCTGCAAACAGTGTAGATCCAGATGAGCCGGCTCATAACAAAGGTTATCCCTTTTTACACTCCAGAGTACAGACCTCTGTTGTAATGTCTGCAAACAGTGTAGATCCAGATGAGTCGGCTCGTAACAAAGGTTATCCCTTTTTACACTCCAGAGTACAGACCTCTGTTGTAATGTCTGCAAACAGTGTAGATCCAGATGAGCCGGCTCGTAACTAAGGTTATCCCTTTTTACACTACATACCTCTGTTGTAATGTCTGCAAACAGTGTAGATCCAGATGAGCCGGCTCGTAACGAGCCGTCTCATCAGGATCTGCACCGTTTATGGAAATTTTCCGATATTTGTCTTTACAAAATATCCCCTTTCTGATTAATAAAACAGTCCGAATAAACATGGAACAGTCCACTCCAGTTACTTAGAGTGAATAAACATGGAACAGTCCACTCCAGTTACTTAGAGTGAATGGGTTCACTATTGGGACAATGTATACACATATAGCAATCAATAACACGCATCAAATAACAAGATCCCCCTAATATACAGATCTAGAGAACCTCACAAGCAACTTATTGGTCTATAAAATATGGAGAGAATTCATTGCGAGTAAGAACCCCTATCCAAGACCATTACATGGCATATTACAAATAAATAACAAGCATAAATTAAGGAGAGAAATCGAAAATACAGTAGGTGGACATAAGTATTTTCCCAAAAGTTTAAATCCCATAGACCTACATGTATTTCCATCTTTACTCTCAAATATGTAACCGAGTAC
>CM055274.1:8036795-8109886 GCA_029237695.1 Conchocele bisecta | reverse complement strand
ACCTTCGCATTGTGGGGACCCATCTCTTGGGGCAGAAAAATTGCCAAGGTCATATGTTAAATGTGGCACGAGTGTGTTTTGCTAATGCTCCTTATATCAACGCAATCCGTCAAGCATTTATAAGTTCATAGCATTATTTACGAAGCTTGTACACACTTTAGTACACTTTGGACGCCGACAAACGATGTAAAAAGATATTTGTGTCAAATTATTTCAAAATCCATTCACAGGTACAAAAAGATACAGAGCAGAAACAAATTTGAATTTGGCATTAGCATGAGTATAACAGAGTGGTAACACTTTCAAACAGGTTTGACCTCCACTGTGTGCTAGACATGGACGTAGGGTCCATTGACTACGTCTATAGTCCACATCATTGCGACAAAACACCGTCTCATTATAACATTCGTACCAAACCATTACTAAAATCCTTAAAAGGTTGAAAGCACGAGTGGAAATTCAAATCTCAAACAGAACGACAAGACAGAAACCGACAGACTTACCAATAACCTCCACAAGCTACTCACATATACCACCTGAAACTATATTTGTGGGGTAAAATATTAAAGACATCTAACCATGTTAAATGTTTTACCATCATAAGGAAGCTACATACCAAGTTCAGGTCCTCTACCTATTATGGTTCAAATTGTTTCTCGAGTTTACAAGATTGGTGACCGGACAAACGGACAAGGTAACACTATATTCTCCCCCTCCAATATTGTGGGGAAAAAAACATGAACAAAAGTTTAGCTGGTATCCATATAGCGAACAGAACATCATGTGAAAATTTGGACACAAAATGTATGGTGGCATTCCAACACCTACCATGGATGAGAAGATTACCTTCTTTTTTTCATGCGCAGCCAGAACGTTTGGCAAACGTTTTCCGGTTGGACGTTGCAGTTTTTTGGTTGAGCCATTGGCAAACGTCGGCCATATAATACGGCCCAACGTTGCCGGTTCTTGACATTGCCAAGCATGGCCACACCCTCTTCAGATACTTCACTTGCCAATACAGATTCATATTATTTCATTTCCTCCGATGTTTGTTGTGGCAGTTCATTGTGTCCCACACACCCAAACAAACCACCTCCAACCAAAGGAACAAACACAAAATAGTTCCACACACAAGTCAAAAATCTATTTTTAAGCGTCAAATGTAGGTTTCATTTAAGGTCAAAGGATGAACATATTTCAGTATGTGTTTGTAGAAAATAAGCCGCTTATTATATCCAGGTTTGGTAGCCGAAGTGTCAAAGTGGCTGTTAACCAGTTTTATCAATGTTTACTTTTATGAATAAAAAAAAAGAAATAAACATTGTACATCTGCTCGTCATAAACGAACCACATACAAAGTACCCATGGTTCCACACACTACATTTCAAACTTTTACGAGTTTACAAGGCAAAATTGCCAAATTCTCAGTTGAGAAAATCCAAGACTCTTTGGTGGATGAAGAACCAAAAAACGTTGCGCAATTACCAATTATCAGGGTTGCACATACTATGGTTTAAAAGTTTTAAACCACTTACATGACAATATGTCATTTGAAAAGGCAAAGATCATTATCATGACCCAAGGTGTCAAATAAAAAATCCAAATAAACTTTGCGCATCTACTCATCAAAACAAAGATATATACATGTAGTTTTTGGGTCTCATACATATTACAGTTATCAACATTTATTTATTAGTTTGTGACTAAGGACAGAAGTACTAAATGCCCCCTCCACTGTCCCTGGATGGACATAAACACCTTTTTTCTGACACAGTATACATGTAGCATACATGTATAGCAAATATGAATAAGTGTAAGTATTAAGTTAAAAAGGTTTTTTTACTTACAAGAAACGTGAGACAATTTAAGTTCAAAAAAGGGAGATAATCCATGCCCCCCATGGGTCGGATTTGAAATCAAAATTCATTTTTTGATATCTACATTCCTTATAAACAAAAATAAAAGATGTATTAGCTCTTGTTACACGATTTAAAAGTTTATACATCTTATAAATGTAAATTGCAAAGGGACATGCATGACGAAAACAAAATACCCATTTTTCTATGAACATTGTAAATAATATACAACCTACAGTCCAAAGGCACCGGGTCTGACGAAGCAGTGGAAACGGCCAAGCCAAAACATCAAAATAATCTAAAACTCTAGTTTAATCAGTCTGCAAAAAGAATAACAAAATTTTTTATGATCGCATAACATGTAAGAGGCATAACAATTGTTTTGATCATTTGTGTTTTTAACGGTTACAACAGTTACAGGTATGGTCATTATAGGCCGGGGCCAACTATTAATACCAGAGATGAACTATAAAAGCAATCTTATGCAGAAGCTCATATATGCAGCGGTATATTCCTTAAATACCCAATAAAAATTTTCAAAAACCCAATAGAAAAAATCAAAGTAGTCTAGGAGGTGTTTACTTTTAAAAGCAAATTACCTCAATGAATGCTTCTGTTTGATTTTCCAAACAGTAGTTTGATCATATTTTACCCAATTGAATTTTGAAATTCGCAATTGCTACAGAAATGATAGGGTAACAATACTCAATTACTAATCTCCTTATCTAGAGCCCTGAGTAAACTCAAAACACCCAAATGTTTTGTTCTGACTACCGGTATGTGTTCATAAATTGACCATTTAATAAGATTTACCAATACTCTCTAAATTGCAAGTCTAGCAAAAGTAACATGAGCGTTACTGGTGGCCTCAATGTACAAACTACGTTTAACAGTTTCATGAACGAATACAGTTTTGTTTCAATTCAAAATAATAATCAGCCTTCAAAGTATATCAGCCATATATATTAAGTTATATATTAGTTTTCAGTTGTAAAACCTAATTTTATTTCACTGAAATGTAATTAAATAAATGACATCCTTTCACAATAAGTAAATGAAAAGAAAATTAGCATTGTAGCTATTTAGACTAACTTTAGTGTGCGCCATCCGTTCTACTCAATGTGAAAGTAAAGGACAAAGGCTGATAAATTCATTAAATATAATATAAATAGATTAAACCCGTACAGCGCAGAAAAGCAAATTGGTCGCCCTGCTTAAATTCATTTTTTCATTATATTTATTACGAAAAGAAAAACATGCTTTGACACAGTACATGAGAATTCATCACCAATTTGCTGTCAACAGGTTTTTGGTGTTTAAGGTGTTTTTTTTTCATAGAACGCCTATATCTCGTGAAAGTTACAGGCGATCTAATAATTACAATCGGTCCGATGGCCGAATGGGGTTCGCCTGCGGGAAACTTCGTTAAAAATGAAAGTGTGCCAATACCAACAAGCTATATGTTAGTTCAGATATTGAAACATGCCAAACAACCAGTAAACATTGATAGGTATATTAAAATAATAATACGGCATTAATTCAAAAAAATAGCTTCCCAATGAAATTTAGTTTAAATAGAATAATCCCGTAGGGAGCCACATTTAGAACGTCCGGCACATAGAGAGTCCAAATATTTGAACCTTTTTACTAACGCCATAGGTGTCATGTGTCCAATTTAATTGGACACAGGACACTTTTTTTTAATGTAAATATACCAACCAATAACATATTTACGTTTAAAAAGTCAGCTATTTGTTGTTAAATGCGATTTTATTTTCATTGTGACGTCATACTATAGTTTCGTGTCCTGCCAAACGCGTAATAATACAATGATTGGTCATATTCCATTACACGTACTGGACGAAGCCATCTGTCAATATTGCTGTCTTCATTGTTGATAAGCTCTAATTACGAAATACAGATACTCATTGTGTACTCGACGATTGTGAATCTACAGACGAACAGTTCTGCAAATTTTGCTAAAGTTGATAGACACATACGGCGACAGCCAAGACGCATCATAATTGACCTACATTTAAAGTCTACCAGCTGCCAGACACAAACATTCGTTTCAGGTAGGAATTATTTCTTTATTACTGTTGACCAATATTGAATCGAGCTGACTTCGACAGCACTTATTAACCACATGGCTACTGAACTAAAATAATTCCCATTGTATTCAATCTAACCTGAATTCAAGTGGTGGGGGATATTTCAACATTGCCTGTGGCAATGTGCCGATTCCATTTGTTTTCGCGACCAATGTTGTTTCCACAATTGTTGTTTAAATAGCGAATTTATGGTGCAATCTCACGGACTCTGTGTTGTTTGTGGCACCTCGATAACTTGTAGATTCACTTTGAATATATGTTTTCAGTCCAACAAGTCAATTCATTATCTATTAGGCATTATCTGTTTTCTGTATTATCTATTGTCTAATAGTATATGCTTTTAGGCCACTTAAAAAAGACACCTACTTTCATTCCCCCCCCCCCCCCCCCCACGTGATAAAAATGTGTTTATAAAAACTGTAACATCAGGGATTGAAAATAAGTAAAAAATTGAGTGTGCGAATCCAGGTACACTGCATTTGCACAGCGGTGACTTTTCTCCCCGAAATATCATGAATGTACCGTTGCAGTATTTCTATGAAGTAAGTGACCCGCTTCGCACCGTGTATGTGCTTTTGCACTCACCAAATTTTAACATGTCTGATTATTATGTTGTTTCTTTAGACAAGATGTTTTCAGAAAGTCACATGTTACACACGATTTTAGAAAAATTAAATCCACAGTGACCAAACAAGTAAAAAAATTGAAATGCAGTATTTGTATTAAGTATTTGTATTGCAGTGGGTGGGCTTCCTAAAATTTAATGTACACAGGTTACCCCATGGTTTGGTCTGGTGTGGTGATGAGGACTTCTTTGCTTACATTGGGGAGACCTCGCCGAATTGGGCGGGGGTGGAGACTGTATTTTGTTTGGGGATTACAATCGTGTCTGTTAATCTGCACACCTAATAATAATTTTCGTGAAAATGTCCATAATCAGTCTAAATTTCCTGAACATTCAAGTCAGTTCATAGGCCCAAGATAATCACGGGGCCCAAAAAAAAAAACAGAGTGTGCTTTTACTATTTCATCTGACGCTATTATCTGTATCCGCCTATCGGAGACCCAGCCAAATTTGATTCAATAAAACCAGTCCATTTGTCCTTGATTTTGCGAAAATACGGAATAAAATAATATCCAATGTCGGGTATATTTGCAGTGTATTATGGTTTATTAATCTTATTTTAACAGATACTGTTGTTATCTAGTAATTTAGTAAGGCAGGACCCCTAATCATTTTGACCATGTCTGAATCAACTTTTACCAAACTATCGGAATGGGATAAAAATTGTGACTTAGTATACCGTTAATCAGCTGATTTATTCCAAAATCAACATAATTTATTCTGACGTAATTAAAGCTGGGCAAAAACGATTACGTGAATTGTGCATTAGCCGGTGTCGACAGAATTAGCCGAAATGACATTTTTTATATGCAGATCAGAATGGCAGTTTTCATTGGTTTGATACATGTACAATAGTCTGTCAGTGATTCTATATTTTAATGTACACTCTGGTGTCCCGTGTAATTTACTGACAAAAACACAGCAATTAAATAAGGAAATATTTTTTTTTTTCAGTAAAGAAACTATGTATAAATACCGATTATAATAACGTATGTTTGTACATGTTGTAAAACACGGCATTCTGTTAGTTTGCCAAGCTATTTTTGTTTGCATAACTTTACTGATTCATATTAAATACATGTTGGTTCGGTGTTGCCAAAAATGATAAATTCCCATCGACTTGCTACTCAAATTTCACTGTTCGCACTAATACAATTAGCTTACCATATTCTCTTGAACTTTTCTAAATAGATGCCCCTTCCGTTGTAATGTTTTATGCCGTTGAAAAGAAAAAAAATGTAAATGTATAAAGCCTATATTTACGTCATGTAAATGTACATAACGAAATTACATTTCTGATACCCCTGGTCCCTTGAATGGAAATAAAATTAAAAAAATGACGAGAACATTTGGCTATACTGTTATAAATGTAACAACTGACTGTCACCCAATGGAATAAACACAGTTTAATGAAATTATTGGTTCCTACATCGAAAACTAGAAAAAACGACACCAATATGTACATAAAATAACGAATCAGCTGATGTCACATTATTATTTAACCATGTTATAGTGATGCGAACAATAACTTGCAATCTACTCCTACCGTCTGTAGCAGAAGTTACTATACCCTTCCATACATGTAGGCTTCTCACAATAATTCTAATCTATCTGATTTACACATTAGGTTGTTAATTGTGACCACAATTTGTATATTTTCCATCTGAAAAAAAATGATTATAAAAGTAATACGTAAGGATCACGATTTGCCTGGGTTTGGGCCCTACATGCACGTTTTCACTTTCGCTCTTTCTGTTACATGAGTTGAATTGGTAATTGCCCCATTAATGAAGTATAAGATTATTACTGAATCCTACTGCTTTTGGGAGGGGCCAATGTATTCTGGTGCTTGCGAGGACCGGGCATCAGACCAGGATCATCCTGATTTCAGGCTAGTAAATAGTCTTTTTTTATTGTAAAATATTACTTTCTGAATTTTAGGATTTTCCCCCCATTTGTACATGTACTTGAACATGTACTTGTACAGTAATGGGATTTAATTACTAAACCATTGACCCGGCCGTTAAATGACGCGCATCTGATTGATAGTCCGTTAGACCCCAACAAACAAATAAAGAGATATACGTAGGCTTCCTCAACAGATACTAATCAGATCTGATTACACTTTAGTTGTTGAATTGTGACCTAATTGAATATATTCCATCTGAAAAAAAAACTAATATAACAGTAAATACAAAAACTTTTACGTGGGTGGTGTCCGGAGAACGAGACGAATTAAATTAACGGTAGTGGTTTCCTCCATATAGGAATCACTATTTGCCTGGTTTGACCCTTGCAGTACATTTTATCTTTGCTCTTTTTTTAACTTGGGAGTTGAATTGGGTTATTGCCCATTATAAAAGTAGTAAGATTAGTTACTCATCCTACTGCTTTGGGAGGGGCCCAATTGATTCTTGTGTTGCGATGACCTGGTATCAGACCAGATTATTCTGATTTCAGCGCTGAATAATAGTTTAGTTATTGTAAATATTCAGTTCTGATTTTGGGATTTTATTATCCCCCCATTTGTACATGTACGTGAAAATATACATGTACTTTATCTTTTTGTATTAAACTTGAAGTTCGTCACTGATATCAGGGGCGATAACCGTGTTTCCATAAAGGTTAATGGAAACCTAATATTCTGGTCCTGCTTAGTTTTGTTATGAGTTCACTAAAGATCGTACTGATATAATGTGTCAATAAAAAAATTGTTCGGGCGACACATTTAATGGGTATAAAATAATTTAAAAATGTCATGTCTCATTTGCATATCAAAATAGCCTGATACCACCGCGAGTCACTATCATTAAAAATCAATATTACTGAATGATTATAATGTTATATTGGGCCCTGCACTCGTAAAATTTTTAAAACTGGCGGAATACTGTACCGTAGTACACAATTATACACTTATTTAATTCTATAGCAACTGTTTAGCCTACAAGATGGACCACAGGTTGAAGTACATTGTAATGGACCGAGGTCTATAAATACATTAAATACGCCGAACAGCGTCACATAAACGAAAACGAAAAGCTAAAAAAAGTTTTGTTACTCCCTCATATAACACCCACATATCTATATCTCGGTCCGTTACTTCAACCTGAGGATAGGAAACCCCAACTTTTAGCTGCTACATCAATTTGCTACTCAGATCTCTTATACACTATTCTGCAGAGGAAGACTATAATGGAAACGAACTCTGCGTACGGACAGTACGGTTGTAGATTTCAAGAGTACTGTTCACAACTATTAACAAAGATGCTACTCGCTAACCACAATTATCCAAGTTGTGAGTTTGATGCCCGGAGGGATGTAGTTCTCTAAGCATGTTTCATGTTGGAAAGTTGCGGAGTCATTTGCTGAGTAATGGTTAAGTACTGGGAAGAAATTCAATAAAAGGCTAACCATGTTCATAATAGGTGTTTGATTTTTTGTTTCAGGGAAGGCCGCTACAGATCTTAGCAATCTGGATTATTCGTCGAGCCTCTTCAACGTCACCTGCAGTCGAGGCAGACCCAGAAGGGCATTGAGATATATATGGGCGTTTCAGAAGAAGCAGATAAGGCGGAAATTGTTTTCTCAATCTGCTGTTGAAGGACAAAGGCCACCAGAAAATCGCTGCCGAAGACACAACTCCACCTGGGCAACAAGTTGCCAAACACTCGCGGAAATGGAACGATCCAGTTCCTGACCTACACGAAGCAAAATATAGTGTCGCCAGTGACAGACTGTCAAATCATCTTAAGATCAGCGGACATCAGAAAATATTACCCTCGATGGAAGAGCTTGAGAAAGACAAGTTCAAGTTACAAAAAATTAACCATTTAACCGAGTACCATCCCTTGCCAGCGGCCGTGTTTGTGTGGTTCTAACTCGGATTTTCTGCTCTAATCATCTAACAACCTGTTGAAAGGAGGTGGTCGTGAAGACATTTGACTGCTGTGTTGATGGAATTGAGAATGACTCTTATTCACACAAATCTGACTTGTGCAGTTTTAAGATTTGTCAATATTTTTTTTGATCGGTGACTCATTTCTTGTGGTGGACAGAATGACATATGTACATTTGCTGATTAGACACTCGAAGGACTAGATATTGAAATGTCAAGAAATATATTAGCTATGCTTTACACAAATGAGGCAGTGTGAACCTCAGGTTGTGAATAACGGACATGGCCTAAAAATACATTAAATATACCTAAGAGCAATCAAAGTGAGAGAAAAATATGCTAAACAAAAATGTAATTTACTCCATATGTGATATATGGGAGTAAAATAATTTTTTTAGCCTATTTTATTTCCACTTATTGATGCTTTTAGGTATATTTAATGTATTTATAGGTATTGGGTCCGTTACTTTAACCGTTGCTGTGACAGTAGAATGTGGTTTATCGGGATTTGTGACCAGTGTAAGCTCCTGAATCAAATAGTACACTCCTGTAAGCCTGATAATGATGTGGCTTGTTAGAAGCATGAAGAATTTCATTATGCAATGGTGAACAGTGCAGAGCCCTGTGCGGAGATATGTGTATCTACACTGGGTCTGTCAAAACCATAAAGCCCCATTTCTCCAGTCACAGACACATATTAGAGCCAAATTGAAAAACCTACCGCCAACCTAGAATTAATAACATTAAGGTATGTGCATTCAATCTTTGATTCATACATTTATGTTTAACGCCCAGTCTATAAAGTCTATATTTTGGTTGTTTTTCAGCATGGTTTCAGTTTATCTTCGCAATAAAAGGATTTTACTTGAAACATCCAGAATAGACCAATGACAAACTTGAGACTCGAAGGGAAACGAATAATTTACGAAAATGATGTATTTTTGAGCTATTATCATGATTATAATTGAAATCAATGCCCAATTGTCAAACTTTGTAACAAAATTACATGTGTACCAATAAATTTCGACTTCGAAATTTGAATTTTCTACTTCGAATGAAATGGTGCCATTGTTTATATTGGTCATTTGCAGTGCATGATGTGACAAACAACATATTAGGCATCATCTGTAACACAGTGCTTCATCATGATTCTACCCCGCTACAAATATGTCAAAGTCTATAGTTTTTGTATTTTCGTCCATCCTAGATTTGCGTTAAAGGTTTTTGGGTACCCATTATATCTGCAACCGTAAATCGCATTTTGATTTGAATCTTCAAAGTACTTCTTTATCGTCATCCAATTTTTTATACTTGTATCACACCGATGTGGCTTTCCTGCACAAGGACTAATTACTTAAGTTTTTGAAATATTATGCATCAAACATGTCAAAGTTTTGTTAATTAACACAATGTCTCTGCAACCGCAAGTCCCGGGTTGAACTTGAAACTTCATATATATACTTCTTATAAGTTAGAATATCAAATATTTTCTTTCAAAGCCCTGGTGGGTGCATTTTGATGGGTAATTTAACATCGCGAATCATCCTTACCGAAATCCGACTGAGACCTGGTTTGGCCCTCACATACTCCTTTGGCATTTGTATGTACAGTTGAATCTGGTATATCTCTGTGTGAGGTTATTTCGAATTATTCGCATCCTTTTTTAGGGAAAGGGCCAATTGACTTTGTGTGTATGGACCTGGCATCAGGTCAGGTATTCTAATTTCAGGGCTGACCTTATTTTTCTCGATGAAATTATGATTAGACCATCTGCGTTATAGCGTTAAACACCAATAACAACAGATCAATAGCCACTCATACGGCTTCAAACACCGAGTGAAGGTGAAATTACTTTGAAACTTGCGTTAAAAGTTTTCAAATATATGCGTTAAAGTTTTAAGTAACAATATCTCTCAACCGTAAGCAAAGATTGAATTGAAACCTTCATTTAATTGTCTATCAACAATCAACATCATATTTCCCATTTTATAGCCCACACATGTGACATTCATCTCAAGGTCAAAAATTGATGGATTAAATGAAATGAAATATTTGCATACAGTTTTTAAGTACACAATTTATCTGCAACCGTATTTGGATCACTGAAATGTCACATACTTTCTTTATCACATCCATATTTCATTCGTATATCTCACCTAAGCGGCTTTCATGCCAAAGGTCATGCCCAATACTTTTACTACGGCCGAGGGTATTGTGAGACCCCGCTCACTTGCTCTAGTCCTTAAAAGCAAGATATACATATCTTACCTATACATGTACTGATTTTCCTTTTGTTTTTTTTCGATACATGTGACTGATTTGTTTCCCGATCATAAACTGGAATTTATTTTTTTCCTTTATTGTATAGTACCTATCACAACTCTTGCCTCACAAAATTCCAGTGGTTCTCCTTTTGTTTTTTCACGCATTGATTTTGTATTTTGCACATTGCGATACTGTTCAAATTGACCTAATATGTTCCCGATATATATCAAATCGAAGGTATCGGTACTCAAAATCGGATGATGCATCATACAATATGCCGCTGACAGGTCATCCTTTAATTATAGATTTCGTCCTTCTTCTCATGTACCGTTTGGCCGACGCTGGTCAGACTCACATTGTGGTGCGTGGTAAGCATTTTCATATTTGTTAAAATGGAGGGTTTCGCATAATCCCAAGATGGCCGTCGTAGAAATTTGGTAAAATTCTTAAAAAATCAGTATCAACCCCATGTAATTTTACATGTAGGTTATTATTTGTTTACATCAAGCTTGAATTGCCACTTTGATACAAGGGCGATAATATTGCCTCTTAAAAAAGTTAATGGAAACAACTATTTTTTCTCTCTATTTAACTTTTGAATTGCAATGATCATATGTTTGTAAACAATCAATACAAATATTTATTCAGGTGACACATATAGTTTTGATATAGAATAATTAAAAAATGACCTGCCCTCATTTTACAATCCAAAATATCAGAATGATACAACCTATCAGGTAAACATAATATTACTATGTAATATTCTGTGTAGCGGCACTCGTATTTTTGAAACTGTTTGAAAAGTTACACAATTATACTTATTTAATATTTAATTCCTAAAAAGAACACTTTGTCCAAACAGATGGGACTCCCAATTCAAATCATGAATTGCAACTTGCATGAAGGATTCCTGGCACACCAGTCATAAGTGCAAAGGCACGACACTTGTCTTATCAGTCTCATTCACAAACACCACATCATACAAACACTTGTCACATGGATTCCACCATGGGTGGTACAGTACCAAGTCCAGTGACATGGTGGTGTAATTGCATCCCGTAACATTTGGTCAGTTTGTATTTTTTTACTATAACCTACGTTTTCTGGGGGAAATACCTACTCTGTATAATATATGTGAAAATCACTACAATGGAAGAAATTGAATGTATGTTCTCGCACCCCCTTCCTAAACTCCATTCACAATTCACACCCCCTCTGCATGAATCCTGGATACTCCACTGCAGTGCAAGTCGCAGAACAATTTTTGACATACAGCAGTTTTGAATGTGTACTTGTGGTTGTGGTATATTCACAGACATTTTTCAAGCAATGAATTCTGATTCGATGTAATGTATGACCTTTTCGTGAATTTCACTCCACAATTCATATTTGGTGCTTGTAGGAGTATTTTATATCCAGTAGATATCATTTCTATGGCATTATCACATTCTGTAAAACCGTCTGGAGTTCGACAATGAAATGGAGAAATGGCAAAACATTTTCATGTGTCTGAATGTTGAATAATTCTGGCACACAAAACATTGGCTTATACTCGTTCAAATTGTACTTGCGTCAATTTTATCGAATTTAAGATTGCATATATCATGACATTCTTCAAAAACGCCAGTTATAGAAGTTGATGGTTTTTAAGGATTTTATATCATGGCACTGCAGTGCCGGTGATAAGTCGCTAGGTGGCGTTGCCAAGTCGGACCTGTTAACAGTTGTACTGTGCGGACTCAACGAAAACAGAACCGCCAGTGGACGCGTTACACATTTTTGCCAATGTAATCTCCCTGGTAAGTTTTATAGAACGCGGCTCAGTCAGCGTACGACTATATGTCGGTTTTTTTTGTTAGGGAAAGTACTAAAATTGGAAAATTGGGCCCGCGCAATATTTAAAATTGCGCCATGTCAATTAAATTTGTGCAGGGATGTTGAATTAATATCTTTTATAAATGGAAAGACAGAGTTTAATGAAACCTACGCAGTATGCTAAACAGGTTGCGCAAGGTATTACCCCTCGCCCTAGCAAAGAGCTGTATATCGTTAGTCCATAGTACTGCGTACGTATGTACGTACGCTATAACACCTTCATTTTTCAATAACTTGTGAACTCCTTCTACGATTTTGATATATTTGACATAATGGTGAAGTATGGATGGAGCTGGTTATTAGCATATAGTAGACTCATATGACCCACTTTCGAACCGCCCCAAGGACACGATACTTTTATTATTATCAAGGCTTCAGCGAGGAGATTAGCTTCGTTTAATGATGCCAGTGCGAGGGGATTAGCTTCGTTTAATGATGCCAGATCTTGCATTATGTATAGTTTGCTTAATCTAACAAATTTTCAGGTTTTAGACGAAGAATCGGTACCATGATGTGGAATATAAATCTAAAGAACGTGAATGTATGGTGTCATACATATCATCGAACCTGTATGTCACTTCTATTGGTGTTATACATATCATCGAAATCCGTCCGTTTAGCTTGTAAAAGATCAAAAAATTTACTGTAAAAATGACGTCACAGAGATACGTCACGTCGGAAAAAACAGTCGGAAACCACAGATCCCATACCCAGATAACTAGATCTTTACATGCACATGCAAACATGTAGTTGGCCCTCAATAATATCACATACACTCAAAGCGTTCTTTTAAAACATGATCAGTCAAGTTTATAATTGTTCTTGTTTTTATAGTTTAGCTATATTTAATAAGTATATATAGTAAATTCCTGTAATTATAGGCCATTGTCTGTTACTTAACCTTAACTTAAAACTTAAACCACAACAGCATGGTGTACACTATAAGCTAAAGGGAATTAACTTTCAGATCTTAATAATGTAAATAATAAACACTAACAAGAGTATTTCAAAGACAACGAAGCACGCCCAGTGTTGCTTGACCTTTTGGGAAAAGATGTCCATTTGCCAGTGTGCATAGAGGACCATTGAACCAATCTGTGGTGAAATGAGAATCAGATCCGACCAAGGAAACAGGAAATAACGCCAATCTTACCACGAGGGCTAAGGTTTTTTGTGATGCACAAGTATGTGACTTGACCCACAGCTATGCGGGGGCAGCACAGGCTGGAATTGTCGCAGCCCCGGAAAGGACCATTCAAGCATGCTGGGTGTGAAATATTAAACAGATTCAAGCAAAGAAACGGAAGAATAGGATCATTACCCCAAGGGTTAAGGTTTTGTGACGCACCTACGTATGTGATCCTTGACCCTGGGACAAGGGGATGGTTGGTGTCGGGGAATGAGCGTGATTTGTCATAGAAGGTAGGTAAGGAATCCCTTGGGGGAAAATGCGTGCGTGAAAAATGACCCTGTGCTTAGCGGGGGTCGGCACAATCGTCCATTTGTCGTAGGGCGGTAGATGACCGATGAGGCAATGCGTGTGTGAAATTATGGAAGCACATCCGAGAGAGACAAAGAACAATGGCATTTACCCGAGGGTTTTAAGAGTTTGAATTGTTAACACGCCAGGACGGACGGACGAATCATACAACGCCGGGGATGTCCATAAGCACCCCTTCCTTCGGAAGGTTAGCGCTTTTAAGCCCTTATAAAACAAAAATTCAGCCACGGAAATGGTGTTGACTGTCAATACAGTTAGATAGTAACATGCTCATTTTAAAAAAACAAGGGCTTATATTGTTCCACAATCAATGTGACGGTCAAAAAGATCAAGACTGTGTTTAATGTGCGGCATGATGTAGAAAACTACAAACTGTTCGACACAAAAATTATGGGTTTTTCTGCAAAAAACGTTATCTTATTGGTGACATGAGTGTGATCCAAAGCACACAAAATCAAGTGTCCAAATATTACATCTGCAGGACACGTAATATTAAACTTATATGCCTGATTTCAAAAGCTTGTGAGATCAAACTTTGTAATCAAAACATATTGCAAGATTGACCAAAGAAAACATTAGTTAACATGTACCATGTCCTGACCGCTGCTGCTGCGCCGCCGGGACATACAAGTGAATCCATAATACGTCCCGTTTTCAACGTGCGTATGAAAATAACTAATTAAACATTAAACAGTGTTTTTCTAAGGAGTTTAGGAGTGCTATCCGATTTGAGTTCTAATTATTAGTAATGGTATACAGACACTGAATTAACATATTCAAGTATTGTACTTGCATTGAAAACATAATTTATATGTATTCAATATACAATCACCTTACATCAAACAGGAAACACTGTTTTATAAACCACTGTACAACAACATTTACCCTGCTTCGTTCTAATCCATTTCACAGATCATCTTTTGAGAGAAATATTCACAAGGTTTTTTATCAAAAGCGGGTGTACTAGTATAAATGGTCGTTTATCAAATTATTGGTCATCTGTACAATAGTGTTATATTATTTATCAGTAAAACATGTACATCAGGTGGCCAATTGAAAGGTGTACCATTGAATTTCGAATAACTTAGTGTACGTTGATATTATATTTTGTACAATATAACATAGCTAATTTAACACCTTGTGTGAAGTTTAAAATCGGTAGAAATTGTACAAATGGCGGCAAAATGAAAAATTCATGTGACAAAAAAAACATGATATCAGGAATCAGAAAATGCATTCGCACCTTCTAGGAATGTTTATGACCTTCAACTATTGTCCACTAGCAATCAATCATTCTGTGTACCTATTATAATAATCCATTCACAATAAACATTTTTCATACGAGGGTTGACGCAATTTTACCGAGACAAATTTCATATTTTATTAACTGTCATGGTTGAATCGAATAGTAACACGGATAACACTTCTTTAATTATAGTCACATACAGAAGAACGGAGGGCAGGTGCTGACGTTATTACCGATAATGGGCATCATTCTGCCTCAGGAATATGTGCAACGCGCTCTAAAATATTGATGGTGCAAGTACCTACCGTTTACAACACACTAAAAGGCCCCGATAGATGTACACATTTTGTGTTTGAGATGAACCGTTAAAGCGGTTTGTAAGTTGTATACAATCAAAAATTCAATGATCAAACACCAACGAGCATTACTTCTATAGCAACCACAAAAGCAGAACTGCTATTTACAGAAAAATAAATATTCAGACCTGGTGCTAGGTCTATTTAACAACAGTTTAATCCGAGTAGTAACTAGGATTCAGTCAATGTACATGAGGCCAAACAAAGTAGGCGAAACATAATTGTGTGAATACCCGACCAGCAAAACACCTATCAAAACAAGAATGTTTTTAAGACACTGAAGCGTGTCTGGTGCTGAACATAAAAGGCCAATTACCTCGAGCATTAAATGATTCACCGGATCTCCAAGTATGTTATCTTGACTCGGGGCTCCGTGGTGGTGGCACGGGTGGTGATACTGTCGAGGGCGGTGATAATACTGGAACACATACGTGAGTGAAATTAAGCATATCGGAGCAAGGAAATTACACTAGCTTTAAGGTTTAGAGTTTTTGAACATGCCATAATAAAGCATGGTGTGCCTGGAAGTGTTGACTTAAACCATACCTTTTCTCCACTTCCTCTGTTTTATCCCATGCAAATGGCTCGCATTTTCATGAAATAAGCAACAATAGTTTTATTATTGCTAAGTGGATAATGGTGAACACATAAATTGGAAAACAAGAATTCCACCACAGAAGCGGTGTCCAACTATAACATACGTTGTCTGCACAAAACAATTTTGCAGCAGTATTTTTTGCAATGTTTCCTGCATTACTTTGACATGGACAGAAAATCAGGGGTATCGCATTAATTAAACACACTTTATGCTAAGGAAATGTAAATTTTGTTTGGGAAAATCCTAAATATATTCAAGTCCTTTCCAGTATGAAGCAGACAACAACAATGATGCCAAAATGATGCGTAAAAACGTTAACAACATCAAACATAGTGCTAAAGCAGGTATGACAACAAGAGTTTTGTCAGAAGACAACGACGCTCGCCTGTTGACAACCTTCATCCAAAAGTGGTATAGTTTATAACCACAGAACTGCGTCTGTCGAACGCGGATGTCACCGCGGCATATTAAGAAACTTTGACTAACGGGGTGAACCAAAAGTGTTTAGTCTTTTAAGTCAGACATGTGAAGTCAAAGAGTGAAGGTCATATGTAGTATTGCAAGGCAGGAGAGCATAAATGCAAATGAATGAAGTAATGAAATATTGAAGCAAGTTAGCAACATGTGTAGAAGCTATGCCAGTTTGAGAAACTGCTACGAAGTGGATAACCGAAATTGCTAAGTATTTTCAGCAGCCCTGTTAAGGTCAAAAGTCAAGGTCAAATAAAAATGACAAGGCAGGTGTAGCCCACATACCAATGAATGATTGAGTTGAAATATTTGAAGCACTTGAGCACTATTAGAAGATATGGCCATTGAGAAACTGTTTTCAAGTGGGTTAACCGAAAATTGTGACGACAGACTGACGGACTGACGTACGGATGGGTCGAACACTATAAGCCACCCGGCTCTTCGAGACCGGGTAGCAAAAAAAAACATGTTAAAGCCACAGGGCCTTGATAAGCAATCAAAAAATCTGAAAACCAAATTAAAAATCCCTGCTATCAAAACCCAATTAAAAAATTGGTCGATCGTGTTGGGAAACGGCCAAAATGTTTGACCCTTGTGAGTTAAAGGCCACTTTGTCCTGTTCCGTGACTGCGTTTGTTCACAGTTTTTACTGTAATGCAATTGGTTTAACATTAGCGCTAGAGGTCACAACATACTCCCGTCGAGGCATTGGAATAAACAAGGATACACATATGAAGTAGTGTCTAGGAGCCAGGGGCATGATAACTCATCAGAGAGTTCTTAAAAATAAATAGTGGTTCTCCCTCGTGTCATCACAAAGTTGTTATGTCAAATATGGTTTAAGATATGCCAAAGTATAACTTGATTATCGTGTGGACAAGGATACCCCCAAAGAAAATCTTTTTTGAATGCCAGGTGGATACTAGAAAATCAAACCTCTCTATTTGAGGTAGGTCTGTATACCGCATATGAAAAAAATCGGTCCAAGTAAATGTAGAAAGTAGTTCGCTGGACACAGAAAATGTGATATTTTCAGAGCGAAAAAGGGCATAAAACGGATGCATCAGTGGACAGCGCAAAATATATCGTTATGCACTCTTCCCACTTGATAATAGCGCAGTAACCGAATATGAATAGAATTGGCTTGAAAACAGTAGAAGTAGTTCACCGGACAAGGAAAATTGTATAATTTCAGATTCAAAGAAAGGGGCATAACTCTGGGTGCATCAGTGGGACAGGAAAATTTTACGTTAAAGCACTCTCGCACTTGCCAGCGTATCGATCAATGTATTTGTTACAGCATGGATAGTGGTGATCAGATGAATGCATATAATGAAATATCAAGGTTTTCACTGTAAAGAAACAGATGTTACCCCAACATTAAGTTTGTGGATTTTATGAACGCCAAAAGTTTTTTACCTAGACCATGGTAAGGGGAGGGTGGTGGACATTGATTCGCTACAGCATGATAGACCGTCATCTGAGGGATGCATGTATGTAATATCAAGGTGTTCCAAAGGCAAAGAAATAGAAGTATAACATTTACCCCAACAATTTTTTAAAAAAAAAGTTTGTCGTACGCCTGACGACGCTGGGTATGCAATACTGTCGCGTTGCACAGGCGGGCTGTCTATAAATGGTTAACAAACCTGTTCGCTGTTTCCAAAGTCACCGCGTTTGTTTTTCTGGATCAAACTCCAACGCCCTGATGCTTATGGCGATCGCAGCCTTTTGGGAAGCCCGATCCTCCATGATATGCGATGAACACTCACTAAAAGTTGGCTGTTTCGACAAAAATATGAAGGTTAAAAGTCATGTGAAAGGAGGCATTAGTGAGTTGCAAATTGCTTACATGTATCAAGTGACCAAAATTGAAGCAATCCATCAAGTAGCATTGAATAGTGTTACATGATGAAGAAACTTGTAGAACTGTTTGACGTAAAATAATTATAACCAAGAGTTTGCTAATACCTTTGCACAATAATTTGAAGGTAACTATAAAATGTTGTTTGTAGAACATGGATGCCTACCTACCGCTTTGATAATACACAGGGTAAAAGTCGACTTGATGGTCAAATAAATTGTAAAAACATTGCACGATCTAGTCACTCATAAACTAAGCTACATACCAAGTACCAGGTCCCACATACTAAGGCTTAAGTTTTTACGAGCTACAAGGCAAAATGTCAAATTACAAGTCGAAAGCAGTAGATAATCCATGACCCGAGTGTCAAATCAGACCTTTCAAGAAATGAACTTTGTGCATGTAAGGTAGCATAATCGCGACACACATCTCCTCATGACGAAACATTTGCACTGAGCAATTATCATACAGTTTCAACATACATATATAGAGAACGAAGTTACATAGCTCCATACTAAGCTTTTCAGCTTCGTTAGCCCATTTCTTTGTTTAGAGTAAAAAGCCTGGTTAATTGTATTTACCCGAATCTTGCCATCAAACATATGTTTTTTGTTAATAGATACTTTACTCTTGCAAGGCATCTGTGCAACCCGAACTATCGTAACCATTTTACAGCTGGGTGAACTGGGAGCAGTGTCGATAAAGTGTCTATGTCTCAAGCACACAACACACAGCTAGACAGACTCGAACCCATGATCCTAGGATCAGTAGTCCGACTGCTAACCACTAGCTACGGTGCTCCACTAATTAGTAAACCCATTCTGATGATTCATCACTTTTACAAGATCGAAAACATATGACCTTGATCTCAAATGTAGGTCCACTGGCCATTGATAGCAACCACACCGTCTCATCAATAGACAAACATTAATGTCAAATGATTATGAAAATCTATTAGATAGATTGGAAGATGAATTTCCAACAGGTTTGACCTTCAACAGTAACCTTGGACGTCGACGTATTACCTTGTGTCCTTTGATTGGCGAGTCACCGCCGTCTCTCATCATGACACAAATTTTATTTTGTGGCACAATGATATGAAAATCCATTCATCGTTTTATATATATAACGGAGACAATTTTCATATATAAGCTTTTGACGATCAACTGTGACACACTGTTTCATCATGACACACATTTATGGCAAGCCATTCATGGGTTATAATGTATAGAGCGGGAAAATTTTACAAATAGATTGACCGATTGACAATCTGTATACCCCCATCCAAACATTTGTTATCGATCATGCAAATTGAACTCAAGGCAACAACACAAACATGATTTAGACAAACATCACAAACATGAGAAAGATCGCAGAATATCATCAAAATGATATATAACTATCTCTGTATGCAAGCATGAAATATCACAATGTTTTGTTTGAAAAATTAATTGACATATGAAAGATGGATAACATCTTAGTTCAGCAAGACATTGATATAAATTGTTTGAACCTCACATACTCCACAGACTGTGGTATCAATGCTCAATACCTAAGATGATACTAACCTCAGGCATGTCATCCCAGCCAAAGGTAACATCGACAACAACAAACCGGATACGGCAATCAGAACAGGCAACTAGCAGATAACAGAAATTTACATGTATTATCATAGGATATCTTCAGATCAAAAAAAATTCATAACTCGGATGCATCAGTGACAGATTATTTAACGTTATGAATGCATCACTTCATGGTAGAGCCATATACAGAATATGCGAAAAAATCAGCCAAGTAGTTGGCTGGACAAAGAAAAAAAAATATATCCATGTATTCACAGATAATTAGCGTACACACTCCTGCACATTGATTTTAGGCTGCATTCTCGAATATGGAAAAAAGTCACCCAAAAACTGTGAAAGTATTGACAAGGTAAATAATCAGGCAGACACGGTCAACACTAATATATGCAACCAAAAAACTAGTAAAATGGCACAAGACAAGACGTGACGAATGGCAGTCCAACAAAAGATTCAATTGCAGTATCCTCACCTTTTTTGGCTCCATACTGGTGTCACCGTAACGCTGTTTTGAGTTGTGTTCCGCTCTGAAATGAAAAATGGAAATAAGCTTGAATAGTGGCTTGTCGACACAAAACTGAGAGTACGATGTTTTATGGAGTGGTCAGAGGACAGCAAGTAATGTGAGCTTGATCTTGTTTTGGTGAGGTAGCATGGATGTGGATTCACACATTGTGGTACAGGACCACTTAGAGCAATGAGTAAGTGAAATAGAATCAATTACGAGCAAGGAAACAGAAAATATAACATTTAAACCCCGCGGTTAAAAGGGTTGGAAACGTACCTAACTTAAGTGCGAGACTATGACCCTGGGTGGCCCCCTTTAGTTGGGACGTGAATTGTCACACTGGCATGTTTTTTGTGAAATATGAAGCTAGTCCGAGCAGAAAAATAAATATATTTTGATTCCACCAGACATGTACAATGTATAGTGTATGGCAAAATATGTAGATCGGATGAGCCGGCTCGTGCAAATAATTATTTGAGATTTTCTAGAACCTACACATTAATGTTTGTAAAACATGGATATGCCCCGATGTGCAAAATTGAGTAAGGAAAGATTGTGTGTAAAAAAAATTGAAATTACATAATTTGAAATTGTCCAAGTGTTTTCATCTACATTTCAAAGTCAAGGTCATGTTATTGGTGGCGTAGTGTGTCCACAGATACTCAGTAAAAGAGCATGTACCAAGTATTGTAAGGAATTATGAAGATAATGGTGAAGATATACATGCTGGCAAAACGGGGACAAAAGTTTTTTTTTTCTTTTCGACATTTCGACGCAAATGTACCGGACGTACGGACAGGCGTACAGAACTCACTTCAGGAGCAAAGCTATCGGCATAGAGGGGCATAACAAATATGTACAGTTCATCAAAACTTACATTTCTATTTGATAGGTAATGGCGGAAAGTCGTCTCATTTAATCAATTTAACTACAATTTCATTTCAGTTTTCTGGCTCAGTGGGTCACCTGAAAAGATACAGAAAAATGTTGCATAGTGTAACAAATCTCTATGTGAATACATATAAACAAACAATCCCCTGGCTATATGGATATATTATGAGCCTGGAAAGGTAATAAAATTAGATTATTAAGTTAGGATAAACCCCCCCTAGCTAGCAGAGCACTGTTTAGACGGCACGCAATCGTGCCAATCACAATATACCAAAATGCTAAGTCCGAAAAGGCGGAGATGAACCCATGATCAGGGGTCCATCAAATTTCAGTATACACATCAGATAAACAGTGAAAACCATGTTTGAATTTTACCACCTCTATCACACTTTCGTGCGATTTATTTATGTATAAGTTACCCTACTAATGGGTTAAGACTGTGTCTAACCATTTCGCCCATTTCAGTTTCTCTGAATCAGATAGACATAGATAGTCCACACACCCTTACAGACCAACATAAATAATAAATGAAAAAAAGTCAAATAATAAAAAATAACAAGTTAACATTGATAACGAGACATGAGATGTTTAGTCTACTGATCAGACGCAAAGTAGACTAAACAACTTCGTTTCTGAACGTTTTCTTTTCTAATCCAGACATTTTTTTTAAGATCCATTATCATTTCGGAGATTTCCCGGTAGTATACAAATAACGACTGTGGATTGAAATTGAAAATTTCGTACTTGCTGCAGAAACGAGGAAAATATGATATTAATCATCTGATAAGACTGTTATTCATTGGGTATTCGTTATTAAGTGTTCAAAACATACTTTACATGCCAATATTCAGACCGTGAATTGTCAATTTTCATTAATAATCGACCATTGTAAACCATTGTAAAATCCGTAATGGTTTCCGACTCAGGGTCGTATGGAACCCGAGCTTGGCCATAAATGACAGAAAAATGTACAAAAAAATAATTATTTTGGCACAAGCTAGCAGGTCTAACTGCAAAGATGCGCAAGCTGATCTGCGGTCTACGCTGGTCGCATATGGTGTTAAAAAGTTATGTATATACAAAGTATCCAATGTAAAACTCTTCCACGAGCTCGCATGTGCCACGGCCACGCTCCTAGCTGCATGTGTGTTCCTTACATCAGGTCTAGGAAACTCCCTGATGATGATCGAGAGAAATTCTCTTGAACTAAAGATACAACTATCTCTTGATCGAGAGATACAAAATGTTTTTCACAAGTATAAAAAGATTGGATGACTTTCGCACGTGCATACAACTATAGATACAATAACATGTTGTAAAAAGATAAATTGTCGGAAAATAATCTCAAACTTCTGTTTTTTTTAACAAATCACTTGATCTGTATTTACCATTGACACATCCGTGGAAGTCGACATCATGATGCGGAAGTGATTAAACACAGAATAGCAAGTAAAAAACTTTTCTTTACAACGAGAGAATTTCTTTAGAACAACAGAATTTCTCTCGATCGGGGAGTTTCCTAGACCTGTACATGTAATCAGAGCTCGAGGTAAGGTGGTGTATGCTTAGATAAAAATACAGCAGGGCAATTCAGGGGCGCGGATACAGCGGAAGGGGGGGGGGGGGGTGGGGTCCGGACAACAATCCAATCAAGTGGGTGCGGATGTTCAACATTGCCTGTGCAAAAATACTAGAATATGTTATTTCTTCACAAAAAAAATGACAAGTTGTTGAGTGCTTCTAGAATCGTCTCAACGGTGTTTAAAACTGTTTGCAGAATCGTGCTTTTAACTGCAGCGAATCGCGTTAAACTGTGGCGAATCGAGATGTGGCGAATCGTGATGTGGCCGAATCGACACATCACCGAATATCTCAAACAGTCAAAACATACAAGACGTGTATATTGGTTATGACAATCTGACAATGGGGAAAATAAATATCAACTTAATCAGGAAAAGAATTAGAAGCTCAGCCGTTGCTGAGAAAGGCAGTAATTGCGTTTTTCAGACCACATGTAATCGATCAAACATTAGTTTACCAATAAACATCTTCATGAAGACACGTTTTGTTTGTTGTTTGTTGTTGTTGTTCTGAACTTCCGGAAGTAATTACTTCCCCAGATTATAGTGCGTTCCACTACTGAGGGATAGCTGTTTTACATCGATTTGAGTTCGCGAGGAAATCATGCTTGCCGAAGTTATCCCAAACAGCAACGCAAAATCATATGCCATAAAAACTATTGTTTTTTATAACAGCCTAAATAGTAGTATATAGAGGGATTCAAAATATATACCACCTAACGGAGGGTATCTTTCTCCACCCTAGATATACTACTCCACCACCCCCCGAAAAATCAAAATTGGTAACGAGGAAATTGTCTCTCCACTAAAAATTGGACTGAAAAACATAATGTTTTTTTCAGACAGTAAATTTTTAAGTATAAGAGGGATTCAAAATGATACCAACTAACGATGGTATTAACATTTATAACCCTCTATACTAATCCACCACCCCCAAAAAAATCAAAAAAATAGTTTAACAGGAAATTGTCCCACCAACCACGAAATATTCACAATTGGTGTCATAAATACATCATGTTTTTTTTTTCACGTCCAATTGAACCATATAAATTAATAGTTATAATAAAATATAATAAAACAAAATGGATAATAAAATACACAACGAATTGGACGTTTAATAATGATTTGATGAATGATTTTACGCTGTTGTTCTACAGTATTAAAACACGTAAAATGACAATACTATGTGATATCGAATACAATGAAATATCGAGCGTAAATTATTACTTCTGCGATAAAACCGTTGCATGTACAATATTAAACCGGGCAATTATGTCGCCGTATAAGTAATCAATTTATTATAATGAAGCGACTAAATAGGATCGAGAAACACTACCGAACATTATCAAACTAATTTTATAAAACAGTTTAAATCAAAGATTCCGGTTACGATATGCGTTTTCTACAATATCGCTTTTAAACGAAGAAATTGGAAAATTACTTAGAAGAAATTGAAAATTATTGAACAGAACTAATTTATGTTATAATCACACCCCAAGCAGACGACAATGTTCCAATTACTCGTGTTATGAACATGTATATTAGGTTGCCATTATATAGAGAGATACACGATACTCTTCAGGATGAAACAGAAACACACTGTAAAAATGTTATCATTTGAATCCCTCTATACTACTGTAATATAAACTATAAATTTTTTAATAACCGTGTTGAAGAACTTTACGAAGAATAACGGGGGTTATAGTCCTATATAATAAATTCTATAAAATGAGAACACTAGGCGAAACGAATACATGAAAAATCAGCGGAAATTTATTACGCTCACGTTAAAAACGATGCATTTACAATATTCATACCGGCAATTATGACCAACCAAACAAGAGGCAACTAACAAAACCTTAAGACGGAAATGCTTATCGGATATAAACTAAAGGTGTATTATATAAAATTGATAAAAACCCAACGATCGTTTTACGAATAAACATTTCTACGATATCGCTTATAAAGATATTAATAATTTGTGTAAAAATTAAAAAACAAAATAGCAAAAGCATCCACTCGTGCACAACACCCCCAGCGACTGGCAATTTCTAGCCGGCACCAGCCACTGGGTTGTTGGGGGGAACCTTTCTTATCTTAAGAAGCCCACGAGCATCATGTTGGCTCACATTCTGGGTCGCCTTGAACCCCAATTTGCCCATTCCCTCTATTAGAGAAACCAGCGAAGTAAGACGAGCCTATGTGTGAATTTGGTTTCCAGAAATTGCAAAGCTCTTAGCAAGAAATCTTTAGGCCGGCACCTTTGAGCTACACAATTACATCTCCAAATACACACATATGCATAACTGCTACTTATAAAACAGGACGAGACGGACGTCATAACCGGATCAACAACATAGCACACACGAGATGAGACCAATTGTTGTAAGGTCAACACACATATATATACTCAACAATTTTTCCTATAACAACATACAAATGTGTGCATATTATAATATTTACTAATACCTATTGGCGAAAGAAAACATGTGATGGTTCGTTTATTTTGTTAATTTTAATAATTAATTTTATATTTTTTATTAATTTAAAAGATGAACACTCCCTATTATTACATAAGTAATTAATTTATGTTGTAACGACAATGTTTCAATTACACGGGTTATGACCATCGCGTAAATTGATAGCCGAGGTAAACAGAGCCGATAATTCACATGATGAAAAACACATGTTGATAGTTATGTAAATTGTTTACTGCAACCCAATATAAATTTTTGAAAAATTAGGAAAAATTATAATATTAAGATTTTTTTTTTTTTTTTGTTAAATTATAATTTTTATTTATTTTTTTTTTTTAATTATTTTTTAAATTTTTTTTTTTTTTTTTATTATTTTATAATGGTGCTGTGAACATTTCCTCCGACATTAATTTCAAGTTTACCCTAAATTTATCCCAATCAGTACACTCAATTTTTGTCATTGTGGCGCGCAGCCTTATCCTAATATCATTTTTTAATTCCTTCCATCATCATCCCCATTTCTTCCACCACGGATTCAAACTCTAATTTGATATTTTCTTATCGGCCAACGCTTTGACACCATAACGTCGATGCTATTTTTCTTAGACCATAGCGAGAACGGATATTCTATCATGTTTTTCATACTTTTTTTCGTCGAGTTTTCCACCCCCGCCCTATTACCATACAAAGTGTTTCCAGATAAAACGTAATTCCACTCAAAACCCCTGCAAGTGGAATCATTACCATTGTAGATAGCGTTGCTGCAAGTCCCCGCCCCACACAACACAGAAACACCTTGCCAGAACCGTACTAGATGCTTCAGCTATGTTCTGCGCCGCGCGCCTATATTATTAGAGTGTCCTTTTTTCTATTTCACATTCTCCTAACTAAAATTTATCCTGCATAGCGACGATAATTATTTCCAACCTAAAATCTGAACTTCTTTCGATAATTGGATACAGTGTTGGTGAGTGTATTGAGAGTTGAAAACAGTGTTGGTGGAGTGTAATTGAGAGATGAATACAGTGTTTGGTGGATCGTATGACAATTGGAAGCGGTGATTCGTTCATAGTTAAATTTATTTCAATATATTAGTATTTACACAATAAGTTCAATTAACAATGAGACAATAGTTGGAAGAACTCTCTGAGTCACCGATTTTCGTAACAAAGTTAATACACTACCTGGGAAAGTCTCATCGATCATCAACCGGAGAACAAAAACCACCGTCGAACATCTCCAGAAGAATTTTTAGTGACTCCAACCCCTCCGTCTCCCCACTACTAGCAATATTTATCGCTGACACCGCGCCCACCAGGTTACCTTAGCTATAAACCGAGCAGACCGCCATTTGGATAACTTCACCTGCAAGCTGTCATAGTGTACCCCCATATTTATTACTCGCTTTGGGCACCGAACGAATGATTCATAGTTGCCCCACAACCAATGGGCCCGCGCTTCTCAGCCCCAAACGTTATGAACACAAACGTTTGTGTTTTTTCATTGATTTCAAACTATCCGCAAGCGCATTGTTTTGCGTTATATGCCTCAGTACGAAATCTCGAAAAGAGGCCTCCTCAAGAGCTTTGGTCGCGCTATACCAATCATGTTTCAGTTATCGGTTATTTTTTCATCTAGTTCAGTAAGTGTCGCTTCTCTTTGATAGAGTCCTCCTGACGCAACGCATCATAAGCCACCGTATTGGTTGCCTGTTGGTTCTTCTAAGGCTTTTATCAATACCCGACCCGGGTCCTTTTTGAAATTCGTTATTTTTCATCTAGATTTAAGTAAGTGTCAGCTTCTCTGTTGATAGAGTGCCTCTAAAGGAGCAACACCCTAATAATGCCTCCTTAATATCCGCCGGTGGTCTTCTAGGGCATTTATCAATACCCGTTCGTGACTCCATCAAATCAAACCGGTTCTCTTTTATAATTCGGTTCATTTATTCATATAGGCAGTAAGTGCCGCTTCTCTGTTGAGAGATCCTCTGAGCGTAACGCCCCATAAGCCTCCCATGGCCTCTTTGTGATCTTCTCGGACCCCCTCAACCCCCGCCTGTTTCCTTTCATAAATTCGGCTATTTTTTCATCTATTCGGCAAGTGTCCGCTTCTTTACGTGGTGAGATTTCTCTAAGCGCAACGCACATAAGCCTCCTCAATGGCCTCTGCAAGGTAGACTGGTGGGGTCTTCTTACTCGGACCTTTATCAATACCCTACCGGGTCCCTCTTTTCGAAATTTTGGTTATATTTTTATCTAGTTTCAGTAAGTGTCGCTTTCTCTGATGAAGAGTCCTCTGAGCGCAACACTCATCAAGCCTTCATAAGGTCGCCTGTGGTCTTCTCGTGCTTTCCTCATACCCGACGTGGCCCTCATTACGAAAATCGATTATTTTTCCGTCTAAATTCACAAGTGTCGCTTCTTTGCTGAGAGAGTCTTCTAAGCGCAGACGCATCATAAACTCCGTAATGTCAGCTCTTACGGTCTTCTCGGTCTTAAATCAATCCCCAACCCGGCCTCTTTTCTAAATTGGTATTTTTTACCTAGTTCGTTTAGTTCCGTATGCGTTTCTTCACGACCTTTGTGTATTCACTGCCAGATCATATCTCTAAGTGTGATATAACTCTTGTGAATCTCGTCCGTGGCCCTCGATATAGTTCTATTAATCAAGGCCTTTGTTTTTTTGGTATTAAAAAGTCGCCCTCATGTCGGGATGAATCCCCCAACTGGGCAGGTTCCAAATTATTTGAATTTGTCACCCAATCGGAAGAACAACTACCTGGTCCAGTATATACTCATAATGTTGAATTATATATTACGAACCTGCGTTTAATTCTAATTTTCTTAAATTAATTAATTTGAATTTCTAGGACACCGAAATCGGTATCGTTCTTCAACTCTCGCCCCTTTTAATCATCAAGAATATAAATCTTCAACCGTGGATTTGTCCCGATTCCAAACTTTCATCTCTGGTGGGGAAGTCTAAACGTTACAGTCTCGCCATAGAAACAATCGCTGGCGGGCACAGTTTTCAGTAATGTGCTGGGATCGCTATCGTGTTGTACGATGTGTTTCACACCGATCCAAGGTGCAACCCTGAGAGTTTCGTAAGGTGAAGTCCACCGGTTTATCACCGACGTACTCACACCGGGGTAACACTCCTTTGTTTGAGGAGTATTTCTCTCTAAAACCGATTGAATACCCAACCCCAGGGGAGGACCACTACTATTACACTGCTGATGGTCATGTTAGCGAGCCCGGTAGCATTCGATACGTGAGTTGATTTATACCGTCAAGCTCAGAGTTGACAAAATCTTTGAGCTGTCTTATTCCCCACAGTCCGTGAGGCAGCTTTACTTCTAATTGTATCCATCCTTCCATAGTAAAACCATCGCTCTTTCCCCCAACATTCTGCATCCAACCGGAAAGGTGATTGATTCTAAGGCCTACCCGCGTTTCACGCAGCAAGTTGTCTATTAATTTTTGAAGTTCACACTCCCTTTTTTGAACATTAGTTTAAGTAGCAAACATTAATAATATCTTCAATGGATACCAAACATTAGCTTTAACGTCTAATGTAAAGTACTCGTCGGAGTATAATACACACAAAAAGACGTAGTTTACCGCCTGTACACCCCAACCGTAACGGGTTAACCCGACAGTGGCTTTGCCACCAACTTCCTAACATCTTTGAACAATATAGGTTGCCCAAGATTATCTACGATGAGGTGGTAAACGGCTGGAAACGAACACCGATGCAGTTTTGGCAGGAACCATATAAATTTCGCGTATGGTGCGCAACATCCGGGTGTGGATTTTCAATATAAAGACCATCTGACCATCCAAGAATTGTCCATGCTCCGAAGTGTCTACAAACTTCACGTGTATTATACTAATTAGGAGGATTCTCAAAGAACTAGGTATTTCACTACCTCAAGACGACGCCTGGGATCCCATTTCCAAACACATATAACCGTATGGCCTTGAAAGACTTGTGTAACGAATTTTACGTTTCAAAAGACGCGGACTGGAGACTGAAAGCAATTTTCCTACCACACCGGCCTCAGGGTACGTCTCATTCACGGCCAGTCCGGAATTGGACACAGAACTGATTTTAGACACGATCACTCCGGTGACCACATCGTCAGTCGAACGACACCGGGAATTTTGACCCCGCGAACAATGACTTTCGGACGGAAGTGTCCTGGAGGGTCGGCACTGTGGCGTGTTTTTCCTGTAAAATGTTACCGATCGAAACGGGCTCAACGTCGATTACATACAGCAGCTGCTGAGGTTCAGGACGCGTGGGGTACATTTAGTAGATAAGGGTCTAGGGTTCACGCAGAGCCGGGGTACTCCGCGTCCAACGAATTCCATTCGCACTACGTCCTGGGCCATTCTCGGCGCACAAAAACAAACTCGCAGTTCTATACTGGCATGGAACAGCGTTTGATGCACAAAAACAATTTTTGCACTTGTAGAGGACGCCATCTCAGCTTAGGTGACCTGAAGAAGGCGATCCAGAAATTATCAAGACTTTTAACAGAATGCCAGCACCCCAGTAGACTATGTATTTGGAAATAGCCCTTTATATTGCCCGATCAATATGATACTACGATACTGACCCGTGGACGGTTCCAATAATCATATCGTATTCGCCACCGCCAATCAAAAAATCGGCCACAACGTGTAACGTGAACACGGATATCATCAAGCGCACCCCCACCAGTGGAACCGATTCATAAACACAAAATGGATACACCCCCCCAATTCGTAAATCGAACCCAGTACCCAACCCCCAATTCGTAATTGGATGGCACCATCGAGTCCATCAACAGACCAATCGCGCGATTGGAGAAACACCAATCATCAACAATGTTGAAATTGAAGCACAACACACGAGGAGAAACTTGGGCTTCGTCATCGCCCTCGTGGCGATCGGATTATTTAGCGCTTTTGGGTTGTAGTAACTCTCTGGCGGAAGATAGAGTAGACCGCGATTGCCACGATTAAAGCCCCAGAATTTTGGCTATGCCATCCGCCGATTTTGATAATATAGATATGCAAATTATGAAACGATACTTCCGATCAGTCCAGTAGTGCGGCAGCCCGACTTTCCAGCTAATTTAGCTAGAAGACTGGCGAGGGCTTTTAGTTAGTTTTTTTACCCACTCCTTGGCTCCACCGAGGGCGCGGGTGCTGTGCTGGTGCTGTGCTGAGCGGGTGGTGGCGCCGCACCACCAGTGAAAGCTAGAACTATGGTCGATATAGTTCCCCACAGCGATAGCAACGAGGATGCTTGCTATCGTACGGCCCGCTCTCTGAACAGAGTGCGAAGACACTCACCGAGTGTCCGTCTCCTCGGCAGGACCCTCGAGAGTGATTCGCGATCCGACATATTTGTGTGCGGAAGGCCCTCACGGTTAGCCGAGGCGGCTCCAAGCGAGCTTCTCATTCATCCCGCAAAGACCGCAGGAGTTTGTTGACCGCTCGTAGATTCTCTATCGTCAACGGCTTCCTCCAGTTTTTCGTTCTTCTAGCCGAATTACTCCAGCGCCGTGAGTTTGGGAGAGGTTAAGGACCAGTTCGCCCCGTACCGTTTGTAGAGCCTTATCGAGTCCACGAGTCTCGAAGAGTAAACTGGTCATCGTTGAGTATTTTCCCCAATTGTGATTTGCACGCTGAACGTGGTCTCCATCGTGTTAATCAACGTCGTGGCTATTTTTAGGACCTCGCTGAATCAACCGTTCTATCGCGGTGGCCGTCTTCGCTATAGTTTCGTCGGTAGACTGTAGGGCCTCTACAGCGCGGCCGGCAAAATTGTTTTACCACGCGTCCAATCTGGAAATCCTAGTTCGTTCTTATTATTTTCGCCACCGCCCCGGTTTCCGGCAATGTGTTTAAGCGATAGGGGTTTACCGGTATTCGTGTGATTATTGGGAGATTTGATGATTTTAGGTCGCAACCTACCATGCTATCCAATTCGAAACTTTGGAGTAGTCGCGACCGACAGACGGACCAGACGATTTCTGACAAATTGTTGTAGTAGTCGTTACAGCTCCCTCAAGTAATTCCTCGACTTTGACCAACATCTGCTTGGTAGCGCCACATATTTCCCCCAAATTGCGATTGGATTGGAACAGGAGTCTCTATGAGGAGCGTTTCGTTATCATCATCATCACCATCGTCTTATACGATTGCATCCTATTCAACATCTGTAATCAGCCATATTTATTAATTTTCTTAAAATTAATTATGTATTAAAGACAAAACCATACGGGTTTATAGTTTTCGAAATAATTTTGATGAAAAATTAATTAATGTCATCGAGTCCAATACGGTCGCAAACTCAATCCATACCGCAACATGCGTGAGCCCCTCGGGCAAAAGGCTTGAGAACAGAGTGTTCGTTTATTACGAACAACCCATCTAACGATCGACCAAACCAGCACTCTTTAGTCCGCTTCCCCACCTCGACTAACGACGTCATTGTTCCTAGTACAGTTCGCCTCGCTTTCACTATTTCGCTAACATCGACGACGCGGACCGAACCGTAGTTCAGACCTGGGTCGCGCCATCGTCACGAAAGACCAGATAAAGAGTATCTGTAATGAGGTGATGTCGATCGACGACAGCGAACGTCTACCATGCGATCCAGGACTGTGGAAGACCACACAGCTTGAAAACGCTGTCTATCAAGGTATTGACACCATCAGCAAAAATAAAAACGTAACCAAACTAGAATCGGGCTGCTACAAGGCAGATAACAACGCGAGTGACAACGCGGTCCGCGGCGCTACGGCAACCGCTTCTACATTCCGCTCGACTTTGAGTTGCAGAGAGTCACATGCCCTACTATCAGAGTGCTTTGCTGACCGACTCGAATACGAACTAACGTTCAAGCGACTACGCCGAGTTCTCATAGCCACACGACCCAGTTATCGACGAAAACGAGCGATATGTTCCTGATTACGAGCCAAGGTCACGATGCCCGAACTAGCGCTATGATCAGAACCCAGTACGCCGGGCGCGTTGCCATACTTTTACGACCGAGTTCTTCGCCACGCAAGATGCCGAAAAACAAAGCGACACATTGTGGAAATATACCGTCCAACGTAACCCGCACCGCTCGATGAAAGGTATACTGATGTTGTTCGAGGAGCTCGTTCGACGTCGGTGCTTAGAAAAAAAACGACAGATCATAACCCCAAAATCACGAGGTAAGGTGACGATCGAGGGAGTCCCCCCAATCAACTCTAATCAGTCGCGGGTTCTTCGCGCGCACCAGCAGTGGGATGAAGTAAGAAAGCAGTTTGCTGCCGGATCTAAGCGCTCTCCGGAGGTTGCAGCCGTTGGCTAAGACCTGCATCTCTCGGCCGTCTCCCGTCGCGGAGTTCCAGAATACCAAATACCCGTTTTATGGCTAACATGCGAGCCAGCGACGATGACCAAAATACACTGTAGCGGACGCAAGTTGAAGAACGTAGTGAGGGTGTGACGATCCAGATAACCAAAGATGCGGACGGAGCCGGGCCATTGAACTGTACTTATATATTAATTACAGACGCACAACTCAACATCGAAGATGGTCGATACGTATCAAGCGAACTACTGATTTAATAAAAAAATCATCTAACGATTTATTAATACATAATTTTTGAAAAAAATTAAGAATCCTAGCAATCAATACACAATTTCACGATTGAGAAGCTCACTCTGCGATAATATGTGGGCATACAGGATGTGGAAAAACGTTTCATCCTCGAATTACTCGAGGGATCCTACCAGCGATGCCCTTTCGTCCATTGTGATCATGTTCCTCACTGTGCGACACACGATACTTATCAGCGGTGCCCGTGGATATGGACCGACCCCTGAGTTATACGTTATTGAGCCCCGGAGATAAGGCTTCACCGATTGGTTTTGCTGGTTTATAACCAAATATTCAGGGCGAGCCCAACACTAAACTTGATTGACGATTGCTCAGACCAAGGCGGCGATGACCAAAAGAAGGACATGCTCTCCGAGCTCGCATTTTCTGGCCGTCCATGCGAGGCAGAAGCGTATGGATATCCACTCAAAAATACAACCCGTCCTCACGGATCTGCGCGAGCAAACAAATGGGTCGCCCTCTTTCACTGCAAGGACCGAGACTCATTCCGATACTGTCTTCGAGATAATGACGTTATCCACACGCGCGAGGAGCGCCTGGAGTTCGACAGATACTTTCGAAAACTAAGCACGCCAAGCTTCTGCTAAAGACTGATCAACCAACTGCTTATAAAGTTAATCAACTAAATCTAACGAATTGAAAAAATTAGAAAATTAAAAATTAGGAAAATTGCAAAGTAATAAGCTATTTTGCCCAAATGCTTAGCAATTGCTGAACAATGCTTAGCAATTGCTGAACAAATACGGAACAATGCTTAGCAATTGCTAACAATGCTATAGCAAATGCTGAACAAATGCTGAACAAATGCTGAATAATGCTGAACAAATGCTTAACAATGTTAACAATGTTTACAATTTGGTGCTCCCTGCGAGCTTTGTTGCGAGCATAATGGTGATCATAAGTATCGGGTGTGCCATTTATTAATTTTTGTAATAAATAAATAATGTAAAGTGATGAGACTTTGTTAGAATAGTTAAATTAACTAATTTTGAAAAAATGGAACTGCGACGAACATCTCGATCAGCTAATAGAAGAAACCTCAACTCCGACTGCCAACAATAATATCCGACAAGAGCAAATCGGGATCTGGGTTGAGGCTACGACTCCGAATAAAAATGAAAATGCGGCGCGAAACGAGAGCGCTAGCTGCGCTGGGTTGCTGGGACCATTCGGAGCATTATCTCGGTAGGCGTCTCATAACAGTTTTCAGGTGATTAAGTTGTCTGATTCGGAGATTGATAAAATGTAATGCGCGATACGAATCCAAATTGGGAGCAGAGATGACAAAAACTCTTGGAATCGTCGGCTATTCATTTTGTACGCTACCCGCCTTAGTAAGACTTCTCCCTATAACCAATCACCGAAGGGTTGATTCCGATCTAGAGACTGACCCTTATTATAGTACATCACTCTTAGAACATCCTCTGCATCACTTTTATCACAAGTTTGGAATGTATTAGCTCCGCTGACAACCGCGTTGACCACGGGTAAACACTGTCAATTTGGACAAATATGCCCCCACGAACGATAAGCTCTAATATAAAATATTATAAATGATGACACAAGACACACCACGAGAGTGACGGAGTTGAACCAGATTGCTCCAACACAATCCGAACCAGAGTGTTACTCCGCCACAGGTGGATGACATAACCGCCATATAAAAAATCCGCAAAAGACAGGCAGCTGGGAGGGCGGCGCTGCCGACCACGAAAAGTTTAAACAAGATAAAATACTCGCCGAGCTTCGAGAGGCTAAACTCCAATCGAGATTGGGGTTGCAATCGGGAACGAGACAGCAAACACATTCTGAATACAGAGTTGAGTACAACAACACCCCAATTCACGAATTGGAAGCACACTAACACACCAATACCCAACTATCAACTATCGTTGGAGTTGGGCGAATCCGATTTGAACCCCAAATTCGTGAATGGAGTTTGGGTTTGTTGTGGTGGTCTGGCAGTTGTTGTGCCCTTGCGTGTGGAAATACCAAAAAAACATCCAGCCATTGTTCAGAAGAAGTTAACATAAACACCAATCATCAACAATGTTTAATTTGGATGCGCCCCATTTAAACATTGATCGTCGAACCCATTTAATATGCAATAATTATAACAATGCTGAACAAGATGCGTAAAATGTTAGTGAAGGCGCTTTATCACGCCGTGGTGATATCGGGTTTCAGTATCGGGTATGCTCGACTATCAAAAGATGCCCTAGGAGGAACCGCTCCCAAATGGACTTTACTGTGAGAGACTAGGGCTCGCGACCTTAGATGTAGCGGCCAGCAGTTTGGACCCAGATTATCTAAGTTAAGAGCTGAATTCTACCATTTAATATATGGAAATAAATGGCTTCAAATCGCAGTAATAGTAGGTGGTGCGCTTGTAAACGCATTGCGTTCAGCGGTAGCAACTTTATATTCTCTAAAATTGAAAAGCTCGAACGTGGATGAGGAGCGTAAGCGCATGATTAAGCTAGTAGAACAACCAATAACGCAAAGGGAAGCATGGTCGAAAAAACGAACCGCCCAACTGTACTAGGTCCATGAAGAGTTACGGCCGCGAAAATCACGATCGCCGCGCAAACTTTTCAGAACGTTGCAAAGAAGCCAACCGCGATTTCTTGTACGCCTGGCATAATCCCGCACAAAAGTCTCGCTCCAATGGATCCCGAGCCCCACATTTCAGGATTTCTATTACCGTCAGAGCCCCAAAGGACCGCGAGATCGCGTTCATCATCGTGGAATGGGTGTGGTGGTCTCGCCGGCTATTTATATCAATCGAGATTTAAATTAATAATTAAAAACATTTTTTTTTTATACAATAATATATATAGAAACGATGATAGTTGACGAGGAACTTTATAACGCTATTGATTGATGTATGCTACACTGACTGCCCAAAAACATCGTTTACCTGGTCAAAGAGTATGAATCGTCTGGCCCGAATTGTCTCGAGGACGAAAAAGCGGGCCACCCTTTTTTTCGCAAAGCGGATGTTAGATTCCTCCCTATCGAGATTGGATGAATTAGATTTCCCCTCTCCTGTTCCAAACCCCAAACGCGATTGGGCTGCAGCGAAACTGTTTCCAACAAAGGTTTATATTAACGACGCAGTTACCGGACGAACTGGCGAGGGCATGTTTGGGAGATTGTCCCCGATAAATTAGAATGCTTCGCATACGATGAAACACGCGCAAACTTATACCAAACTAACGCGCAAGCTGTCGAAATACATACTAATAGTCCACGCGGCATCTGGAAGGGACTTACGCGGCCATCAAGAACCTCGCGCGGCGACCAAGGTTTTCAAAACGCTGTCAAGAGAATGCTCAAGAAGCAGGCCATCTGGCAGATCTATTTACCCGCGCCTCACAATATTCCGCGCCCATGAAATTCGACGTGCCGTTGGCCGAACCAAGTTCACCAAGCGGAACTCCTGTTTCTCCCTCACACGATCGCGTCGGTTCGCAAAAACGTACAAGTACCACTGACAATCGTTGACGTAGCGAAGTCGTTACAAGGGGGCTGAGCCGGTTTTGGCCACTAAAGAGTCTAAGGAATGCAGGCTCTTTCCCCCGAATATATAAGAGGAGTCCTCTCAAATGGCCGAAAATCTTCTCCAGGTCGATCCGGCCGCGAGTTCATGGCGCGTCTCTCATCTATTGTCTAAGCAAAAGTTTCTATCAACCGCGGCGCGTCAACATCCACCGGGACAAGGGGATCGTGAAACGCTTCAATCGAACCTGCTTGAGAGACTGTTCGTTCGACACCAAAACGCCCAAAGAACTGTAGACCCCCATTCACGTGCGACCGAGTGGGTGGCCAGACTGCCCGCTCGGGTCCTCCGCACTGAACGGAGAGTGACCAGATTGATAGGGTAAGAAGCCTGTATATGCTATCAAGTTAAAAAGTGACGAAGCAAGCCCTCTGCCGTCTCGCGCGGGCGACCCGTTATGGTCTTAGAGGAGCAGCGCTTCCATCAGATATTGACGTCCGGTACTCTCAACAACCGGAGAGCGTCGAAAGGTGGCAGCCGCCGCGCGACTGATCCATTGTTGTCTCCTTCAAATTTATATCATCTAGATCGATCTATTACCAAACCCGAATGAGCCCCAGTGCTCTCTACTATTTGATGATGGCCATCTCGAGGTTTGTTCGCGAAGAACTATCTATAGTTTCTTCTGACAACCAGCTACCCCCGATTACTTAAATCAATAGAGTCTGTATTATTCCGTCTGTAACACGCGTCTTTTTATCGTAGTATGCCGAGAGATCTAATTTTTGTTGACATTACGTTTTCATAACGCCGTCTTTCATTTAAATCCTCTAGTTTGTGCACATCTATAATGTGTTTTCCATCTTCTGTAGTTTCACTTATATCGTTATATCTATCCCAATTTAAAATTGTTAGTTCTCTGACATTCCTTTCGCAGAGTTTTTATTAATTTTAATTTGTTCAAATTAATCTTTAGTGAAATTAATTTTTTCTACAAAAAAACACTTACTAGAATAACGCTATCGCCCTATCCCCGCTAAATTTCCATTTTGAAAGTCCGGCGCTCTTTCGCTCCATTATCCCCAAGCCAACCAATTTATTTTTTCTTTTTCAAACTTCGTCTATAAGTTAGGTTCTATTCAATTCCCAATCGTTTTCTGTTTTTCCACTAACTCCTATATACATACTATCTGTATCCATCTGTATTAAATTCAAAGTCTTCTCTTTTATGTATTTTATCTAGAAATTCGTAGTAAAATTCCAACATTCTCAATTTTAGCTAGTTCTGATAAACCGCTATTCACAAATGGAATGTCTCTTTAGCGCACACCTGGGTTTTCTTGAAGATATTTCGTACGCATATCCTATCTCTTCCAAATCATCAAAATACGCGTATCTTATGCTTTGTCAACACAGGTTTCGTCTCGCGTATATTCGTATTTAAATGTCTCTCCGTTGCCTCTAATCATTTTTCCACAACATTCACGAGTTTCCTAATAATTTCATTATGGTCGGATACTGTTTCTTATTTGGTTCTACATCGCCTGTTCGCTTGCGGCTGTAACTTCTTTTGCGATACCATTCGAAGGGTTTACCACTAATATAACTATAGACACGATGAACCCCTTTATTTCTAGGCGTTTTTAAATACATTTCAACAGTGGCGCGTACAGCAATACTTTAAGTGGCGGTCATAGATCTCCAACCAATGTTCTCCATTTTTTTTCCTCTAGTTTTCTTCCAGTATCTTCCAAATATTTTAACATGTGTGTGGGGAACTTCATCAACCTCTACTTCTCTGTTTATAAATAATGGGGACATTTCAGAAAACTATGTTTTTAATTAAGTTGTGTGGGACTCTATATCCACCTCCGCAAACCCAAAACCAGTCTCCAGATAAAACCTTTTACAAACTTTTTAATAAATTTAGGGTTAGTGGGGTATCATTATGGTGTAAATTTCTCTCCCACACCGGCATCTCTTTAATTAACTAGATAAAAAACGCGTTTGGCATCGTAACCCCAAAACAAGCCTTGCAAGGTTTGTTAATTTCATATGATCCAAAAGCTAATAGTTGAAAACACCAGCTTCTGCATATCGTGTAAATACTATTGAATGACCACCATCTAGAGCGTCCTTCATCATTTCCGTATGTTTCTTCTTTGTGCATATAGAGCAATCCTCCGGTTATAAATCGTCTTTGAAATTTTTGTTCTATAATGGTTCCTCCTCAATAAATAATGTATAGCCACCCTCGTAGTGTTACCGCATCTTTGAAAATATCACACCTCGTGTTTTATAAAATTCACAACCATTTTATCCACCGCTTCTAGGAACGGTGCTACATCTAAATCGTTATAAATAATATCAAACCAATCTCTGAAAGTTTTCATATTATTTTCTCGATAAATGCTACGACATTACTTAATTCTGTTTCATCTATTAAACATTCTCCAAGATAGTTGGAATAACCAATTCTCCTATATCGTGTAACCTGGGTAATTCCCATTTGTCCTGGAGAATCAACCACTCATAAGGAAAGAAGAATTTCTGTCCTTTGCAAGTCGTAGGCTTTTATCCAACTATCGTAACTTACAAACCAGGATCCTAGAATAAAGTATTCACATCAAAAATCTAAATTCTGGAGTAAATAAATATTGTTGCGTTTGCACGTTTTTTCCGACCATTACTTCTTTGTTGTTGCAGATATTCACCTACAAATAATTCTTTATTAGGTTTATTCGTACTTACTGCTGTTCAAAACCCATAACCGGTACTTGCTCTATCCACTGTTCGATCTTAGCGATTTGTTTTTACTTAAATGTTCTGTATTTAAACACATATCTTGACCACACTTCCTTCTCTTATAGCTTTTTCCCCTGACTTTCAAATCTTCTTGACAAAGTTTTCTATAAGTTTTGCAGATCTTTATCACAAATATGAGTTACTGTCCTGAGAAATATCTCCTATACTAACACTACCGGAACGTGCTCATCTTCGTACTCAAAACATTACCGGTAGGTGGTTTTTAGTTTCAACTTCTGACTGGAGATATGCCTCAAAATCGTATACTATCTATATGGATAAAGAAGTAGTGTCGCAACCGATCTTTATATCTTTACCCGTTCTTTGGAATTCACATTTCCCACATAACTACTAGGTGAATTCTTTGTGCTTTTTCTAATAAATGTATCTCTTCTCATAGTGGACTTGCGCGTTCTTCTTTTCTATGCTTGCATGAATCTCACACCCGTGGCCAGTAACAGCCGTGATATTGATTATACGGTATTGGTTTCTGGACAGTATCCATCTACCGGAGCTCCTAAAATCCATCTTTCTTTCACCTCCGTGTCCGCACTGTTCGTGGTGAATGTGAATTCCTCCCGCTTTTCCACAGAATACATCCAATCGATCGCCCCATAACTGTTAGAACCTTTTGGGTAAAATAAACGCTTTCTCGAACGACGAACGCGGGCGCTCTAAATAATACCATCACATATTACTTTTGTCTCACCTCTCATACATGTTGGTCCGTGTCTCTTCATATTACTCGCTGTCGTGAATTTCTGTTTGCAATTATCGCAGGCGTAAATTTTAGATAGGTTTTTAAGGTTTTTTATCAGAAATGCGTGATTATTAAACAGTCCTATTGTCATTGGTTTATTACCTATTTCATTATAGTGCGCTGGTACCTTTTTCAACCACCATACATTACATTCGGTGGGTTGATATACTTCTATACCGATTTTAAAAAACTCTTCAACCTTTTTCAGATCTGAAAAAGGAATTGGTGAAACCACACTTACTACCAAAATATTGCTTACTAAGTTCTTTCGCCTTTTTCTGTACATCTGTCGGGTCTTTTATCTGTCATATGCATAGCTAGACACCTGAACAGACAAAGGTCGTCATTATACTTATCTAAAGAATACATACCTTTTTTATTCTTCAGCCATTTTGGAAGTTCTCCTCCTGCCGCTTCTTTGGATTGTAGTCCCAAATCATTCCCCTACTACCCTGTATTAGCTTTACGAAAACCTCTACCCATCTTACAAACTTCCACTTTGTATTCGGTCTGTCTATTTTATCGGACATTATTCGTGTTTGCTCCTTATCTGACAGCCATTTTTTAACGGTTTTTCATTGATGATAGTGGTTCGCTACCACCGAGATTTTTGTGAAATATTATAGTTTTAGGTTTTCCATTTTTAATTTCCTCCATATGTTCTAGCTTGTAAGAATATGAATATCTCAAATAAAAATTGGTTGTTAGATACGGAGCTAGTTTATCGGACATGCGTTCAGACTCGTTAATGTTTATGTTTTTACGAAAGGATAATGTAACTACCCGTCTTCCATTTTCTACCTTTTCCAATGTTTCATCGTGAGCCCCCAATATTTCTTCACCTTTTTCCACTATCGCGCGAACTATAGATTTTTTCTTATTATTTTGTATTGGGCGTCTCAAATTATTGGTGCTTGAAGGTAATTCTTTAGAATTAATTACACTAGCCCTTAGCTCCGCAATACTTTCTTTTTGAATTCTGTTACCAACTTCCTCCGCTAGTGAGAGGTCTTTAAATGCCCCTCTTTTATAGGCGCGGGTAAACCGCTTCATAAACGCCTCATTCTTTGTGGCATTTATCAGCTTTGTCAACCCCTAACTCTCAACCGTTTACTATAAGTAATCCCTAGAGATTCGGCTTCTCTTCTCAAACTTTCTATTTCTGCTCTAGTTTCTGACGTTATCATATTTTCTGTAAACGCCTCATTCTTTGTGGCATTTATCAACTTTGTCAACCCCCTAACTCTCAACCGTTTACTATAAGTAATCCCTAGAGATTCGGCTTTTCTTCTCAAACTTTCTATTTCTGCTCTAGTTTCTGACGTTATCATCTGTAATATACTTTTGTATAACCTATAAAATTTATATGTTCAATTGGTCTTGAAAACATTATGTTTTTTTCACTTCTAATTGAATATAAACATAAACATATACATATATAATGGAGTGTGAGACTTGTTGTAAGACGTTTACGCGTAAAGAATATCTACGAAGGCATCTAGCGAGACGTAGAAAAAATTCCTTGTGTCCCCCCGCAATTTCAATGCCCCAGATGCCCTTGTAAATTCATTAGTGCCCAAACTCTTTGTAGACATAAGCAACTACACTGTCAGGTGGCTACAGGTGAACGTGGTAGACTAGAGCTGGTAGAATTAGTTGCTGATCTGCGAAATAAATTATCTATATTGGAGGATAAAAATGGGGTGTTGGTGGAATATAAACTATCACTCGTGGGCACATTTAAATCAGAAACTTATTAGAATAAATTCATAAAATGGTGTCAAAAATAAATCCTTTTTAAGACTATTGTTTTATATGTTCAATTGGACGTGAAAAAAACATGATGTATTTATGACACCAATTTTGAATATTTCGTGGTTGGTGGGACAATTTCCTCGTTAACTAATTTTTTTGATTTTTTGGGGGTGGTGGGAATAGTATAGAGGGTTATAAATGATACCATCGTTAGGTGGTATCATTTTGAATCCCTCTATACTTAAATTTACTGTCTGAAAAACATTATGTTTTTTTTTTTTTTCACGTCCAATTTTTAGTGGGAGACAATTTCCTCGTTAACCAATTTTTGATTTTTCGGGGGGTGGTGGAGTAGTATATAGGGTGGAGAAATGATACCCTCGTTAGGTGGTATCATTTTGAATCCCTCTATACTACTATAGTACTTCCGGAAATGCAAAACGGAGAAATGGACACAGTGACTGCAAAAGGGTGTCGGAATATGCATTTCTACCATCAACAGTTTATGGCGGCTAGCCCCCCCCCCACCCCACCCCGACGAAGGTGTCGGGTACCCACTAGTATGGTGACGGAGGACATATGCCCCGGTGTCCGGCGGCACCTGAAGGGCCTGAAGTAACTTTGTGGGTATGGGGGCCAGTTTAAGTCATGGCATTTTCTCGAAAACAACCACGGGAGGGGCAAGTGATTAGGGCGCGACCGCTAACCCACAGAGGAAGGTGCCGGGTAGCGACCAGTATAGGGCGGTAGGGCCTGAAGTAACTTTGTGGGTATGGTGGTCAGTTAAAGTCATGGAATTTTTCGTGAACGCCATCATGGAGGTGGCAAATCAAAAGGATATGGCGGCTAGTCCCCCAGATGAAGGTGCCGGGTATCCACTAGTATGCAACGTAGGGCACAGGCCCCAGTGTCCGGTGGCACTTTCTGCTAAGGGCCTGAAGTAACTTTGCGAGTATGGTGGCCAGTTGAAGTCATGACATTTTCTCGAAAACCACCACGGGAGGGGCAAGTGAAAAGGGCACGACCGTTGGCGTTAGCCCTCAGAGGAAGGTGCCGGGCAGCGACTAGTATAGGGCGGTAGGGCGGACCCCATCGGCTAAGGGCCTGAAGTAACTTTGCGGGTATGGTGGCCGGTTGATACCATAGCATATTTCACGAAATCTGAAAATAGAGGTTGGGCCGATTCAAAAGGGTATGGCGGCTAGCCCCCCAGAGAAAGGTGCCGGTTAACCACTAGTATGGCGACGTAGGGCAGAGGCCTCGGTGTCCGGCGGCACCGTCGGCTAAGCGCCTGAAGTAACTTTGCGGGTGGCGACGTAGGGCAGAGGCCTCGGTGTCCGGCGGCACCGTCGGCTAAGCGCCTGAAGTAACTTTGCGGGTATGGTGGTCAGTTGAAGTCATGGCATTTTTCGTGAACGCCATCATGGAGGTGGCAAATCAAAAGGGTATGGCGGCTAGCCTCCCAGACAAAGGTGCCGGGTATCCACTAGTATGGCAACGTAGGGCATAGGCACCGGTATCAGGCGGCACTTTCGGCTAAGGGCCTGAAGTAACTTTGCAGGTATGGTGGCCGGTTGATGCCATAGAATATTTCACAAAATCCAAAAATCGAGGTTGGGGCGATTCAAAAGGGTATGGCGGCTAACCCCCCAGAGGAAGGTGCCGGGTATCCACTAGTATGGCAACGTAGGGCATATACCCCGGTGTCCGGCGGCACTTTCGGCTAAGGGCCTTATGTAACTTTGCGAGTATGGTGGCCAGTTGAAGTCATGGCATTTTCTCGAAAACCACCACGGGAGGGGCAAGTGAAAAGAGCAGGACCGCTAGCCCCCAAAGGAAGGTGCCGGGCAGCGACTAGTATAGGGTGGTAGGGAAGAGGCCCCAGTGTCCGTCGGCACCGTCGGCGAAGGGCCTGAAGTGACTTTACGGGTATGGTGGCCGGTTGATGCCATAGCATATTTCACAAAATCCAAAAATCGAGGTTGTGCCGATTCAAAAGGGTATGGCGGCTAGCCCCCCAGAGAAAGGTGCCGGTTAACCCCTAGTATGGCGGGCGATGTAGGGCAATGGCCCGGTGTCCGGCGGCACCGTCGGTTAAGCGCCTGAAGTAACTTTGTGGGTATGGTGGCCAGTTGAAGTCATTGCATTTTTCGCTAATGCCGTCATGGAAGGGGCAAATAAAAAAGGTATGGCGGCTAGCCCCACCCCCCCCCAGACGAAGGTGCCGGGTACCCACTAGTATGGCGACGTAGGGCATAGGCCCCGATGTCCAGCGGCACCGTCGGCTAAGGGCCTGAAGTAACTTTGCGAGTATGGTGGCCAGTTGAAGTCATGGCATTTTCTCGAAAACCACCACGGGAGGGGCTAGTGAAAAGGGCACGACCGCTAGCCCCGAGAGGAAGGTGCCGGGCAGCGACTAGTATAGGGCGATAGGGAAGAGGCCCCATTGTCCGACGGCACCGTCGGCTAAGGGCCTGAAGTAACTTTGCGGGTATGGTGGCCATAGTAAAATAATCAACAGAAGTTGACCAAACCATATTAAAATGTAATAAACATGTCAATTCTATCGATACAAAACATTTTCAGACAATAATTCTTTTGGGGAGATTTGTGTTTGATCTTAAGTGTGTCCGCGCCGTTAGCCTGTGTACAACCACTGTCTAAATGAAAACGGAGTTCATAAGGTTAATGTTTCATTGCGAAGTAGGCTATAGTCCGGCAGCCGGAGTTTAACCTTGTTTTGAATACATACCATAGTTATTTAGTTATTTATTGGCAAGTTTGCTTGCCCAACTGATCTATATTACGGATAAGTGGGACCCCGGATTATCCTAGGATTCATGCATAATTGCTTTGTAAATGTGATATATGCATAACATACATGTGAACATTCTCTTCTTACTATATCCTACACGGTGCATGAAGTTGCTATGTCGGCCATCTTAATTATTGTGTACACGCCATCGGCCAGTTTTACACAGTGTAGCGTTTGAAACATACCACTAATGATATGACAAACACATGAATAACATTTGCTGCAACACGATCGAAAGACATCCATAGCAGCGTATTATGCGTTGTTTCATCAAATTTAGATACAAAGTCTAATATATGAAAGGTTTGTTGAACCTTTGTGAAAATGTTTTAGAAGTCAGTAGTGACTGTGTAACAGTAAGAACTGTACATATTGTTGTAAATATATACCTGTATTACCATACATTCTGTATCAAATACAGTGACTTGTAAGCAGTTATCTGAGTGTATTGTCACCATTGTCTACTTTCCTACTAGGCGAGTAAATACGGCTTTTACATGTGTACTTCTAATACTAGACTATGCATTAAAGGTACATGCCTACTCAGTAGGCACCAAATGTTCTTTATAGGAACTAAATAAGTGTATAATTGTCTCATTATTCCACAAGTTCCACAAATTACGGATGCAATCATTTATTAATATTTATTTTACTGATAGTGACGCGCGGTGGTATCAGGCTATTTTCATATACAAATGAGGCATGATATTTTTTTAATTATTTATACTAATTAAATGCGTCACCTAACAAACAAAATTTTCGACAGATTATAAAGTATGATAATTGCACATCAAAATATAAACACAGAGAATAAACAGTAGTGTCCGTTAACAGTTTAAGGAAACACGGTTATCGCCCCTGATATCAGTGTGGAAATTTACGTCTGATATAAAATGTATAATAATCTCAATCAATGCGTGTGGTAATGGTGTATAACGGGCACTCGCAACCTCCAGAACCGGCGGAACAGTAACACAACCAAACACCCACCCAACTCCTACACCCCGCGCCCACTGAGTGGGCATGTACCTTCAACTAATGTCATTACCGTTTCAACACCATCGACGTATGTTCCGTACAAACGAAACATTTATAAATCGATATACAATGTATAATAATGCCAACCAATACGTGGGGTAATGGTGAATGCCAGAAACTGTCTCAGAAGATATCTCTGATATAAAGAACTATTGTACCTTTAATTTGACATTTTACACATCGAACAAAGTGTCCATTGTATATTTTGTGAGTGATGGTAGAAAATTTCAGCTATCTATTTGTTTTGTGTTGTCTGCTGAAATGATATGTATCGGACATATTCGTCATATATATCTGGGACGTATTGCATCAACTGTTATTATATGTTCTGCCATATTATTTGATGTATGTGTCAAACGCTCCAAGTGGTGAAACTGTCCGATAGCATGTACAAACTAAAATGGCGGAGATGGCAACTCAATTCTCTGTATGATATACATTAAGAGGAACAGGGTCAGATATACTTTATGTAGATATTTAGTCACATATATAATGCTACATGTACTACAATTAAAACAAAAGGTCATATTGTATAAAGTGAATCCTTAAGAATCCGATTGATGACTCTGTCATCTTTGAGCGTTTTGAGAAGTATGCAGATGTTTAAAATGGCCGACAAATATCCATATTATGGCTTACAGCTGCATCCAGATGGAACATATTAGTTATTATTCAGGTAGTACATTCGGTTCCATGGACATACTGTGACACTTGGGCAACACTATTAGCAAATCGCTAACTGTTACTTAGTTGGAATCCAAGATGACCAACAACAGCTGTCATTTCAAAGAAATAACTATACCAGTTACAATTATGTACGGCAACGTAAAAGGGACATGCGGAATTTGTGTTCTATAGCATCTCGTTACCACGACATAGCATCTAATTCCAAAGAGCATCTCGTTACCACGAGTTAGCTGTTTCGTTCCCACGACATAGCATCTTGATTCCCACGACATAGCATCTCGTTCCCTCGATATAGCATCTCGTTCCCACGACATAGGTAGCCAATGAAAATGAAGCATAATTACCGCCATATTTCTTTCAGCCAGAGTTGAATATAGTCCGGCAGCCTAAAGCCGATTTGGGGTTTTACCTTGTTTTGAATAAGATAGTTTTTTTATGACTGACTTTGCATGTACAGGCCTTCTCGTTTTGAAAAATCCAACTGATAACAAAGTGTCACCCTTGAGCGCTTTGAGAAATTTGCACAAATTGAAGATGGCTGTCAAATACATATAGTGTGCCATATACATAGTTGCATTCACATGCGGAAATTAAGCAATTTAAGAGCGTAAACTGGGTGTATTTGACATTGTGATGAAAATTGGAAACTTCAAAATTCAATTACTTAACTGTAATATGTGGAAAATCCAAGATGGCCACCAAATGCTACCATTATCGTAATTTCACGAGTTCGTCACAACAAAGAGTATGATTTTTATAATATTGAGTTTACTGAAACAATGAGTGTTTGCTTTTGTAACTTTGCTGTGAGATTGAATAATAGTCTAATTAGCAGAACTTCAAAATGGCCGCCAATTATAAATATATTACATTATACGTGCAATCGTATCTCTACATAAGAAACATAACATATATAATTGCACTCAGGCCATATATTAGAATGTTTCAACAGTATTAGTCCAAGATGGCCGTCAACTATATTGATATCATTGTAGCAAATATCTTATATAATTACACTCGGATGTCATATCTAAGAATTTAATTATGCCAAATACTGGTATTAAGTCAAGATGATCATTTGTTTTCTTAACTTAATATACACCATTAGACACCGTTCAATAACATAATTCCAAAATGAGCGCCGGATAATAACATAGTACATTCTATTGGTAATCAAATCATATACTGATACAATATTTAAAATACAGGCTACGCTCGTTTACTCATAGTCGCTTACGTCGAAATCACCGGTTACGTCGAATTACTAGCACGGTCCCGTTTAAAATCCTATTATTTTCCATATAACTAAGTTCGGTTAAGTCAAAGTTCGATAACTCAAATTTTCCGTTTATTCGAAGGTATATTTAGGTCCCGAAAACGTAAATCTACTGTATTTCACACTCGTTAAGTCGAAATGTCAATTTGCGGAGGTAAGTAGAAGTTTGTCACCTGTAGTTTACCTGATCAAAGTCGGGTATTCAGACCGTAGTTAAAGGTGTTTGCGTTTACACTGATTAAACAGGCCTCCCGAAATGACCGTTTGTGATCATTAAGTGGTGAGCAATAAATGGCAACTATTTTAATTGGACTGGCATTAAATGCTTTTACTCGAACGTTAATTAAAGTGAACACAAGTTGCGCGATTAGAAATGAGTGAAATATTTCACACTCGATCGTGTGTATATATCTCCCGAATGTGACAGCATCAGTATAGGGACGAAACATTGAATGGGCGAGTTTTATGTTCTAAATATTATTAGTTTGTACAATCAAGTCTGGTCAGAAATAATCATTTATAATAGTGTTACAAATCAGTATTTCTTGTTGTTTTGTGTTGTTTCCGTGTATAATTTATTAAAATAATTCATAAAATATTATGTTCTTGTTATTATTTATTTCATTGGTGACTGAATATGTACATATCGCTACATGCACATGTCACGTGTGCCACATCCGGGTTATCTATTAATTACACACAGACATGCATATGTGTATTTGTAAACAAACCGAAAGTGTTTAAATATGATTTGTCTTAGAAACAGCATTTAACATGTATCCATGTACATTTAATTGCTAAAATAAATCATATTTACTACTCAAGGCTACATCAACAAGTAATCATTTGGTTCTAACTGTCAATAAAATAGTTTGTTGTCCGACAAGTTGCGTACTACGGATACGTCAAACTACGGTTAACTCGAAGTATTTTCTTATCTCCCTTCGAATTCGAGTAAGTGAGTGTGGCCTGTAGTACATTTGGTTATATACGTTGGGTTATTCAGTTTATCTTGGAAAGCCTTCTGGTCTTGCCATTCCACATCAGCATTCATGCTGAAAATATTCTGACACCAAATCCAAGATGGCTACCAATTTATATAGTGGGGCGTTGGCAGGAATATGTAGTGTGGAACTATACAGTAAACTTTAGTGAATTTCTAATTTCAAGAAATACAAGAGGTTTTCTTTCATACCATTGGTTCCAAAAGCTTTACTGCTCAACATGTTTGCTGTGAAATCACACGAAATGGCTAACCTGGCTAGTACAAATGACACATCTAATTTCCAGCGTTCCATTAACGTTATTCAAGTTTCTGGCTAACATTACTTTCGTTAAATCAGTTTAGCATGCATAGCAACTAATGGCTCCCACTGATATTATTACATTCTGACTGAAGATGTTTTCTACGAAAGGTACATAATTTGCACAAAATGTACAACCTTTTGATATCACTTATCATTTGGTAAACTGTAACTGATAAAAAATCAAATTGTTATTGATTATGTAAAGCAAAATATATTTGCATGATGAGATAATGTAATGTTTCTATAACATTCTTCTTTTCAATGATAAGTCGGAATTCAACGTCTGACACACATGTGCAGTTGATTTTATTACATAAAACTCAATATGGAGTGCATTCATATGATATGTTAAAATCGTCAGAGTACGTACATGGTGAACAAGGAAATCAAATTTAATCACAAATGCACTGATATAATGTAGAATAAATACTATTGTGTGGACACAACTAATACACATGGAAATGATATATATGGCATTCTTTCCAATTGTGCCACTACCAAATACTATATCACGGTGACAATAACTGTTATAGTCAATGCAAACAGCAATGCACATAATATAAAACATAACAACCTTCAAGGTACCATACAGTGAATACAAGGAGAGCAGTAATCTCGAAATTTACTATACGTATATGGCAATGTTGAACAACGTAACTGTCGTCCCTTGCTGCTAGAGTTTGTGTGTCATCATATCATCTTCTTTTCTTATAGTCATATCTACAATATTAACTTTCATTTCATGTATACTATGTATTTCGTTGTGATTAGTTTGTCTTTATCGTATGATATACTATTCGTGTTTGAGTGCCTTGTATGTTGCTATCCTTTTGAAGTATGATGGCGAGGTAAGCGGGAGGTTTGCTAAACAGGTTCAACCATCCAAGTGGTATGTTTTATGCACTGTCCTGTCCAAGGTGACATCCTTCTGTCATGTCTCCATGTACTGTACTTCATTGTGATTTAATTTTCCTGTTACTTTACAAGTCGTTCATTGGGAAATAGTTGGTGTTGTGATTGCTCAACATTTGTTATATTGTTTATGTAGTACATGCACTGTTGCTTTCGTTTTGGATCGTGGAGTACATGTTTGTGCCACGTTGAAGGTCCTGCAACCACCGATGTGCGAATGTCAATTATTTATTAGGAAGTATTTATTGCGCTGGCTTCTTCTTTTCATGGGTTTATGTGTCTCACTTTTCTAATGTGTTCTCTATTTTAATAATCATGTCATTATTATGCGATCGTTATTGATATACATTTGTAGATATGTTGCAATCTTGATATGATAATCCATATGTCACACATTAAACCACGCAACAGCTACAAGTAGGTTAGCACAGGATGCTTCATATGAAGAATAGTGTATTGCATCGAGGCAACTGCCTCATGAACATACATACATGAATATGGTATAATATACGTACAATGCAAGATGGCGTACATGGGTAAACTACTAAATATAATAAATTTAGAAACACCACAATCGTGGCAAATAGGCAAATCTATTTCAGACCATGCCGCGACCACTAATACATATATCTATACTTGTATCATACACTCATGTACATCGCACAGTCTCCGCTTACTGATCATAGTGTTATATAGCTCGCATTAATTTTAACAATAAATGAGAAATAGACATATATATACATAGAAATACACATGTACACACACAAGCATACATGCACATACATGTACACACATATACGCACATATACACGCCCATATACATGTATATCTTCTTTCTAAATGTGGTATAGTATTACATGTCATACGCTGTTGTACGTACGTACATACATCAGGTATATACATTAATAACATATTGGCTAAGTGAATTCATCACAACTGAATGTATGGATGTGATGTTCGCTGGAAAAGTGGAACACAAGCATTGTGAAAACACTCCATTTGAACATTTATTTGTCAACACCTGTGTTAGCAGATAACATTACACCACTTATCCAATTTTATCTTTTTATAAAATAAAGCACTTTTGATTTCTGAAAGTATAACGTATGGAATTGCATGGTTATATTGGCTGACAGGTTTATCGGTATGATAACTAATATATTTTCTTAAGAAAAGCATTATTTGCAAAAACAAAAATTATAAACAGAACAATAGCTATTACGACAGCACGATGGCCGATAGTACGATATCACAATGCGACGATAGCGATAGTACGATGACGATAATACAATGTTACGGTGACGATAGTGCGATGCTACGATGATATTACGATATTACATCATATTATTGTAAACCTTGTATCGTACTATCGTCATCGTAGCGTCGTACTTGCGTCATCGTAGCATCGTATTATCGTCATCGTAGCATCATGTTATCGCCTCCCGGATGGACATGCACATTTGCATCAAACCACTGGATGACTGCGTGAACGAGACCATTCGTCAATAGTTTGCTTGTTGACAAACAATGCGCATGCGCATGTACATCCGGAATGCAATAGCACGATAGCGATAGCACGATGCTCTGAAGACGATAATACGATGCTACGATGACGAAGGTACGATGATGATAGTATGATGTTACGACGCTGATAGTACAATGCAGCGATGACGATAGTATGATTACGATATTACGATATTACGATACTACGATGACCATATTACGATGCTACGATAACGATAATATGGTATCACGACGGGACGATGACGATAGTACGATGATGCGATGACGATAGTACGATACTACAATGATGCTACGATGTAATATCGTACTGTCGTCATCGTAGCATCGTACGCTCGTAATCGTAGTATCGTATATCCGTTATGTTTTTGGTTTGCATTCATGATATCGTACTATCGTCATCGTAGCATCGTAGTAGCGTGTTATTGTAGTATCGACCCGATAGCGATATCACGATATCACGATGGCTTAAACAGAATACCGTATTAAAATATAAAGACACACCTTAATGTTGCAAATGATGGTCACGGACGGACGGACGGACGTTCCAACATTTCGGGTTTATGGGGTATTTCCATTGGTTGAAGATCAAAGGAAAAGCCCCTAAACTAGAGTTTATGAGCTCACGGAATAAATCAAAGGAATCTTTTGTGTTAGGCCACGCCCCTAACCTCTTAAACCCCTGGACGTTGGCCCGGACGGACGGACGGACGGACGGACGGACGGACGCACGCACGCACGCACGCACGCACGCACGCACGCACGCACGCACGCACGCACGTTTATGGGCTATTTCTTCTTTAAAAGATCAAAGGACTAACCCCTAAACTACAAAGGACTAGGGGTTATACGGAATAAGTCTATTGTTTTATATTGTCTTAGGCTCCTCCCCTAGCCGCTAAACCCAAATGTTCGCCCGGACAGATGGACGGACGGGACGTAACCACTTAAGCCTAGTAATTGTCCGTTAGGTCCGAACGGACGGTGACACCACCGGGAATATAGCATGAGCATGCATTCCTTAGGAAGGCGCCCTAACATAAAATGGTGTTCAAAACAAGGTTCAGCCACAAATCAGCTGTTGGCGGCCGGACTATTAGCGTTATGATTAGGTAACCGAAATGAGGTTCCAATGTAGACACCACACACCGTGCTATCCTGACTGCAGTTGCTGGAACATCAACGATCTGACGTGACACTTTATATAATATGAATCAAACACAAACATGGAGTGTTCCAAAGGAAAATAACAGTACGTGTATTATAGAAACTTAATGCAACAACTGCAACGAAAGTCCCACACCACATACATAGAGAATAGTATGTCAGTGCCGTGAATGTGAAAACTATCTGGCAAGGAAACGGGATGGGCAAGGCCCTGCCGAGCACATTCCGTTTTCGTGCAGCGCCAGATATGTTTCCCATTCACGGCACTAACCTACTATTTTATTTATCCCGTCTACACCTGCAAATGGATTTAAAATATAAAAGCAAAAACAAACAAAAAACACCGCACATAATCATCTCAGTGATTAGGTCGTATTGACAGGATATCAAAGCTGTATCATTTCCACCCCTTTATACTACCCCCACCACCCCCGAAAATAAAAAAAATGGTTAACGAGGAAATTCTCTCCCGACAGTAAATTTATGAATTGGTATTTCAGAGAAAATAATTTTTGAAAAAATTATATTCTCCCAAGAGAGAATCTAATTTTGAAAAGAGTGAGTCAAAATGATACCACCAACGTTTGTAACGTTATTGAGCTGTATTGTAGCTCCCACCACCAACCAAAAGTTGGTGGTGGTGGTATTGAATGATAAAAAGTGGTATAGTAGTCCCAATTATATTGGTGTCATAAATACATCATGCTTTTTTCACGTCCGGGGGTTATAGTCCTATATATAAATTATATAAATTGAAAACACTAGGCAATATCGAATACATGAAATATCAGCGTAATTTATTACGCTCCGATAAAAACGTTGCATTTACAATATTATACCGGCAATTATGCGAACTATACAAGGGGCAAATACAAATATTAAGACGGATAATGCGTATTCGCCGAATATTATCCCCCCCACCTCTCCTCTACACATATTTTTTAGCATTTCTTTTTCCATTTTTACATTCTCTAACTAAAATATCCTGCATAGCGACGATATTATCCAACCTAAAATCTGAACTTCTTTCGCCAATATTATCCAATTCGCGAATTGGATACAATGTTGGTGGATTGGTATTGACAATTGGAAGCGTATTCGGAAGCGGTGATTCGTTCATGACTAAATTTTACAAATCAAGTTCAATTAACAATGTCACAATAGTGGAAGAACTCGCCGGGTCAGCGATTTTCGTAACAAAGTCAATAACACTACCTTCGGAAAGTCTAATTGGAGCGTCACCGGCGAACAAAATCACCGCGGAACTATCTCCAGCGAGTTTAGTGACTCCAACTGCCGGTTCCAAATTCTTTGAATATGTCACCCAATCGCGATTGGAATTGGAAGAACTACCTGGTCCGTATATACTCATTTTCAATAATATTGATAATTCTATTACGAACGTGCGTTTAATTCTAATTCTAATTAATTTTAATAAATTTCTAGGACGACCGAAATCGGGTAATAGTTATTCAACTTTCTCGCTTGATCATCAAGAATAGAGACCGTAAATTCGTGGATATGTCCCGATTCCAAAACTTTCATCTCGGGGTGTGGGAAGTCTAAGGTCACAGACTCCCCAAAGAAACAATCACTGGCTTGCACGGTTTTCAGTAATGTGCTGGGAGCTCCGTCTACCATGTTGTACGATGTGTTCACCCGATCCAGGTGCACCCTGAGAGTTTTCGTGAAGGCGAAGTCCACCGGGATATCACCGACGTACTCACCCGGGGCAAACAATCCTTTATTCGCTGAGTATGTCTCTCTAAAACCGAGTCGAATACCCAACGTCGGGGAGATCCTTACCCGGCTGTCTGGGCCGATGGTCATTGTTGCGAGCCCGGTAGCCTTCGATACTGTGAGGTTGGCTTTACCGCCAAGCTCTGAGGTGACACAATCTTTGACCTGTCTAAAACTCCACAGTCCGGGAGGTAGCCTTACACCTACTGAGCGTCCATCCTACACATAGCCAAACCCTTCGCTCTTCCCCACATTATCCCACCCAACCGTGAAGGCTATTGATCTGAGGCCTACCCGGCGTTTTCCGCAGCAGTTGTCGATTGACTTTTGAAGTTCACAACTCTCTTTTTGAACGTTAGTGATAGTAGCAAACATAATAATACTAATAATAATATCTTTCAAAAGATTTTAGGTTCAATTCTGTTTATGTCGGAAATTTATATTAGAGATATATATTATTCACTGTAAAAGATGGTGAAACGCTACGGTGTAAAAGACCTCGCGTTAGGTCGGCAAGACATATGCGTCACAATGAATGGGGCCAAGTTCAACGCGCGTTTTCTAGATTTGACCTACAAGTACACAAACCCTGTAATAACTGGCAATATCGATATGAACAACGCAGCTGTGGTGGCGTGGAAGACAACACCGATGGATTGGTGGCAAAACCAATTAAACTTTGCAGTGTGGTGTGCGAGCTCTGTGTGTGGGTTTTCATCCCAATTACTCGATGAGGACGATCCAATGTCGAAATCGTTGTTTCAATTTCATTTTTACTATCAGACACGGCGCGTTCTAGCGGAAATGAAAACACCTCTTCCTCAAGACTCCGCTTTTAACTTGCAATCCAACACGTACGACTCTAGGGCCTTCAATAAATTGTGCAACGAGTTTGGGGTTTCACCGACAACATATTTCAGACAAAAGGTGGACAAACCTAACGGTGGTCCAGGTAGGTTCACAATGTTTTGGAAACCCGACGGAAAATATAGGTTGGATACTGGAGGGCGGATAAAACCTTTCTTCAGTGAGGAAGACTAATACAAACACGTCGTAGACATATCTAGAGCGTGAACAACATTTGTGGAAGATGAAAAACAAAAAACTTTCACGCAGGTCGGTGTTACTCGCCTCAACGACTCCATTCGCACATACGTCTGGGCCATCCTCGGCGCACAGAAGCAAACTCGCAGTTCTATAATAGGCAAGGGAACGGCGTTTGACGCGCAAAAACAATTATTGGCACTTTTAGAGGACGCCATCTCAGCTAAGGTGGACCTGGAGAAGTCGATCCAGAATTATCAAGACGTTTTGCAGAATGCCACCACCCCAGTAGACTATGTATTTAGAATAGGTATTTATATGGCGCCGAGCAATATGATACTACGAGACGACCCGGTTGACGGTTACAATAATCAGATCGTAATCGCCACCGTCAATCCAAAAATCGGCCACAACGGGAACGTGAACGCGGATATCATCAAGCGCACCCCCAATACGATCGGGTTCAACAGTGGAAATTCAAATAAATTTGAAAAAGATTTCATAAAACCCCCAATTCACGAATTGGATGCACCTACCCCACCACCCCAATTCACGAATTGGGCACCCCATCAAGTTCATTTGAACCCAGTGTTTCACCGAGTTCCGCTGTTGTTTCACCCGCAAGTTCCCCCAATTCTTCCCTCAACACCCAATCGAGATTGAACGATCGCGATTGGATTGGAACAGGAGTGAGAACTAGTGTCACAACCCACGAGGAGGAGAAATTAGCGCTCGTCGTCGCCCTCGTGGTGGTCGGACTATTTGCGCTTTGGTTTTAGGAACTCTCGAGTGGCTAAAAGTAGGAGACCGGAGATTGCCACGATTAGAGCCCAAGCATTCTCGGCGAGCCATCCGGCGATTTTTGATAATATAGATAGCAAGTAGGAGACGACACTCCCGATCAACCCAGTCAGCGCTTCAGCCGCCTTTCCGGCTAATTTAGCCAGGAGACTGGCGAGGGCTTTTAGTTGTTTTTTTACCCACTCCTTGGCTCCCCCGGATGTCGCTGGTGCTGGCGCGGGTTCAGCCGCCGCACCGCCAGTGAAAACTAGAACTATGGTTGATATAGTCATGCCGATAGCCGCGAGGATGCTTGCTATCGTGTTGCCCTGCTCTCTGAACAGAGTGTTGACGATCGGGACATTTGATGCTTTTAACCGCAACCTACCATTCAGATCCAATTCGAACTTAGAGTAGTCGCTGCCGACAGATGGGACCGTACCTTTTTCTGCAAAACTGTTGTAGTAGTCGTCTGCAGCCGACTCGAGTAATTCCCGACTTAGACTAATGGTGTTGGTAGCGCCACCTATTTCCCCCAAATCATTCAATCGCGATTGAATTGGAGGTGGTGTTTTGTCGAAGGTCGTGATGGAATCCTCGAAGTTATCATCATCATCATCATCGAGGTAATCGTCTCGGCCTATTTCGTCCATGTCAATATCGTAATCAGCCATCTTTATAATTATATAAATTATGTATTAAAGACAAAACCATACGGGTTTAACAGAGTAACTTAGTTTCACTGAAAATATGTCTTCGAGTCAATACGGTCGCAAACTCAATCCATACCGCAGACTGCGTGATCCCCTCGGGGCAAAAGGCGTGAGACAGAGTGTCGTTATTACGAACAACCCATCGACGATCGACCAAAACCAGCAGCTCTTAGTCCGCTTCCCCAACCTCGGAGCTAGCGACGTCATTGTGCCGGGGACTGTTCGCCTCGCTTTCACTATTTCGCTGACGTCGATGGACGCGGACCGAACCGTCGTTCAGAACCTGTGTCGCGCCATCGTCAAGAAGACCATGATAAAGATTTCTGGTAATGAGGTGATGTCGATCGATGACAGCGACATCTACCATTGCTCCAGGACCTGTGGAAGACGACACAAGAGCGCGAAAACTCGGTATATCAGGGTATTGACACCAGCAAAAATAAGAACGTAACCAAACTTAGAATCGGGGCTGGTAACAAGGCAGATAATGACGCGAGCGACAACGCGGTCGCGGGCGCTTATGGCAACCGCTTATACATCCCGCTCGACTTCGAGTTGCTGGAGAGCCACATGCCCTACTATCAGAGTGCTTTGGCGGACCGCCTCGAATACGAACTAACGTTCAACGACTACGGCCTAGTTCTCATAGCCACCGACAAAAGCATCGACGTATACGATCGACAATGTTTCGCTGGAGTTCGACATGGTCACGATGCCCGAACTCGCGCGATTGATCAGATCCCAGTATGCCGGGCGCGTTGCCATACTTTACGACCGAGTTCTTCGCCACCGCAAGATGACGAAAGACAAAAGCGACACATTGTGGAATATTAACGTCAACGTACCAGCCCGCTCGATGAAAGGTATACTGATGCTGTTCGAGGAGGCTCGGTTCTCGCTAGGTGTTAGAAAAACCGACAAATTCTATAACCCCAAAATCACATAGGTCGAGGTGACGATCGAGGGCGTCCCTAATCAACTCTACAGCGCGGGTCTTCGCGCACACAAGCAGTGGGACGAAGTCAGAAAGCAGTTTGCTGCCGGCTCTAAGTGCTCCCCGGAGGTTGCCGCGGTTGCCAAAGACCTGCAGCTCTCGGCCGTCTCCCTCGCGGAGTTCCTGACTACCAAGTACGCGTTATGGCTAGACATGCGAGCCAGCGACGACGACCAAATGCACGGTAGCGGACGCCAAGTTGAGAACGCTAGCGAGGGTGTGACGATCCAGATAACCAAAGAGGCGGATGGAGCTGGGCCATTGAACGTGTACTTATATATAATTACAGACGCACAACTCAACATCGACGATGGTCGATACGTCTCATCGATCTACTAAATCTAACGATTTATTAATAAAAAATCAACACCAATTCACGATTGGAGATTTAACCCAATTAAAATTGGAGTTTGTGATGTTCACTCTGCCATAATATATGGACAGACAGGATGTGGAAAAACTGTTTTCATCCTCGACTTGCTCGAGGGGTCCTACCGCGATGCCTTTCGTCACATTGTGATCCTATGTCCCACTGTGCGGCACAACGATATTTATCAGCGGCGCCCGTGGATATGGACCGACCCTGAGGTATACACTATTGACCCCGGCGACAGGCTTCACGATTGGCTGCGTGGGTTATACCAAAGATTCCAGGGTGAGCCCACCCTATACGTGATTGACGATTTCTCGGCCAAGGCGGCGATGACCAAAAAGAAGGACATGCTCTCCGAGCTCGCATTTTCTGGCCGTCATGCGAGGCAAAGCGTATGGATATCCACTCAAAAGTACAACGCCGTTCTCAAGGATCTGCGCGAGCAAACGAAATGGGTCGCCCTCTTTCACTGCAAGGACCGAGACTCATTCGATGACTGTCTTCGAGAGAACGACGTTATCCCAACGCACGAGGAGCGCCTGGAGGCTCGACAGATGCTTTCGGAAACTAAACACGCTAAGCTTCTGCTAAAGACTGATCAACCAACTGCTTATAAAGTTATTAATTAATTAATTTTAAGAAAATTGCAATGCTTAACAATGCTTAACAATGCTTAGCAATTGCTGAACAAATGCTTAACAAATGCTTAACAACATGCTGAACAATGCTTAACAATGACGAACAAATGTTGAACAAATGCTGAACAATGGTTAACAATGTTAACAATTTGGTGCTCCTCTGCGAGCTTTGTTGCGAGCATAACGGTGATCATAAGTATCGGGTGGTGCGCTTGGCAATATGTTAGACTTATGAGACTTGTTAGAATAATTAGAAATAAAATAATGAACTGCGACGAACTTCTCGATCAGCTAATTGAAGAGACAATCGTGTCGACTGCCGACACGACATCTTTCCCAAAATAAACTGTAGGAGTCGACAAGGACCCGACTGCAGATACAGTCCTGAATGAAAATGAAAACGCGGCGCGACGCGAGCGGCTAGCTGCGCTGGTTGCTGGGGGACAATCAGAGCATTATCTCGGTAGACGTCTCTCAGTTTGTCAGGTGGATAATATGTCAGATGCGGAGGTAGATAAAATGTATGCGCGATACGAATCCAAATTGGGGGCAGAGATGACGAAAACTCTTGGATCGGCGGCTATTCATTTGTACGCTACCGCTGTTATTATACTTCTCCCTATACCAAATACCGCGGGTTGATTCGCGATCTAGAGACTGACCCTTTTATAGGACACACTCTTAGAACAGCCTGCTGCTCAATCTATCACAAGTTTGGAATGTACTTAGCTCCGCTGACAACCGCGTTGACCACGGGTAAACACTGTCAATTTGGACATATATGCTCACGAACTATAGGCTCAGAAAATGATGACACAAGACGCACCTGCGAGAGTGACGGAACCGCAATCCCCGTGCTCCAACCCAATCGAAATTGGAGTTGAACCAGAGCACGTTGGATGAACCCTCAACAGCACGACATAAAAACCCAAAAAGACAGGCAGCTGGGCGGGCAGCGGCTGCCACCCGAAAAGTTAAACAAGATAAAATACTCGCCGAGCTTCGAGAGGCCAAACGGTCGTTGAAGCAATCGGTTCCAATCCAATCACAATTGGAGTTGTGGACAGAGACATCTACAACCACACCCCCAATTCACGAATTGGAACAGGAGCCCCAACGGCGGTTTGTATTGGAACCCTCAACTCCCAATCCTGATTGGAAAATCATCCCGTGGGTTGTTGGTGGTGGTCTGACAGTTGTGGGCAACCTGTGTGTGCTTTACCGTTTCAACAGCAGGTACCTTTCAAAACAACCCCCAACTCCAACGGCGGTTGGTATTGGGGTTCCTAAAAAAGTTACGAAACCGATTGCAACCCATTTAAACTTTGATCGCGATCCCTTTTATATGCAATAATTATAGTTATCAACAATGGCTGAAAACGATGGTAAGATGATTGTGAAAGCGGTTTATCAAGCTGTGGTGATATCGGGTGTCAGTATCGGGGTTGCTCAACTATCAAACATGGCCTTTGGAGGGTCCACTCCCAAATTGGACTTCTCTGAGACGTAGGACTCGTGACCTTAGATGTAACGGCCGCAGTTTGGATCCGAGATCATCTAATTAAAGCTGGAATTCTACCTGCTAATATATTGAAATAATGGCTTCGATCGGAATAATGATAGGTGGTGCGGTTTTAAACGCATTGGCGTTCAGCGGTAGCAACTTTCTATTATCGAAACTAGGAAAATCGGACGCGGATGAGGAGCGCAAGCGTCACGATTTAGCTGAAAAACAACTCAAGAGCGCAGACGCAGCATGGTCTAAAAAACGAAACGCCCATCTGGACTGGGTCAACGAAGAGCTTTACCGCGAGAATCACGCCGCGCAAACTTTCCAGAACTTTGAAGAAGCCAACCGCGAGTACGCGCTGGCATATCCGCAGAGAAGTCTCGCGCCACTGGATCGCGAGCCCCTACTTTCAGATTTATATGTACCGTCAGAGGCCCAAAAAGACCGCGAGATCGCGTTCATCGTCGTGAGAATTGGTGTGGTGGGTCTCGTCGGCTACTATATCCAGTCGAGATTGAAGTAAGCAATAATTATATTTAAAACATTATTTTTTTATAAATAATATATATATAACGATGTTAGTTGATGAACTTTATTTTGCTATGATTGATGTAGGCTACATTGCCCTTAAACACCGTTTAGCTGGTGCAATGGGTATGATTCGTCTGGCCCAAGATTCTCTCGAGACGTGGCGCGAGGACGAAAAAGCGGCCACCCTTTTCGCAAAGCGGATGTTAGATTCCGCCTTCAACTCCCAATCGAGATTGGATGAATTAGATTCCTCCGAGTTAGATTTTCCCAAGTTCCTTCAGAACTTAAGCGACAATCGCAATTGTACTTCCAACAAAGGTTTATTATTAACGACGCATTTACCGGACGATCTGGCGAGGGCATGTTGGAGATTGTCCGATCTATTAGAATACTTCGCATACCATGAACACGCGCAAACTTGATACCAAACTATCGGTTCGCCTAGTGCGCAAGCTAACGAACACATACTACAACCCCCGCGGCTACTGGAAGGGTCTCGCGGCCATCAAGAACCTCGCCGCGGCGACCAAGGTTTCCGAAAACGCTGCCAAGGAATGGCTCCAGAAGCAGGCCATCTGGCAGATATATTTACCCGCGCCTCGCAGTATTCCGCACCCGAAATTTAACGTGCCGGTGCCGAACCAAATTCACCAAGCAGACCTCCTGTTTCTCCCTCACAATCGCGTCGATCGCAAGACGTACAAGTACGCACTGACAATCGTTGACGTAGCGAGTCGCTATAAGGGGGCTGAGCCTTTGGTCACTAAAGAGTCTAAGGAGGTGACTGAGGCTCTTTCCCGAGTATATAAGAGGAGTCCTCTCAAATGGCCAAATCTTCTCCAGGTCATGGGCGCGGTCTCTCATCTATTGACTAAACACGACGTTTCTGTCAGACGCGGCCGCGTCGACATCCACCGAGACCAGGGGATCGTGGAGCGGTTCAATCAAACCCTGGCTGAGAGACTGTTCGGTCACCAATATGCCAAAGAACTTGTAGACCCTCATTCACGATCGACCTAGTGGGTGACCAGGCTGCCCGCCGTGGTCTCCGCACTGAACGGCGAGGTGACCAGATTGATCGGTAAGAAGCCCATAGATGCCATCAAGGCGAAAAAGGTGACGAGCAAGCCCTCTGACGTCTCGCGCGGACGACCCGTTGGTTTAGCGGAGCAACGACTTCAATCGGATGTTGCCGTCCGGTACCTATATCAACCGGGAGAGCTCGAAGGTGGTCTCCGACGCGCGACTGATCCCGTGTGGTCTCTGAATGTATATCATCTGGATCGATCTATTACCAAACCCGATGATCCCGTGCTCTATTATTTGGATGATGAGCCATCTCGCGGGTTTGTTCGCGAATAACTTCTTGCTTGCCTTCTGACACCCAGCTACCCCCAGATCGTCAGAGTCTTTAGTATTCTCCCCCTTTTTCAGATTCCTTCGATATTTTACAAATTGTCTTAATTTAGTGGTTCTGTATGTATTCCGTCTTGCAATACTCTTCTCTTATCGTAGTACGCCGAAAGTCCCAATTTTTGTTGACAGTACGTTTTCATAACACCGTCTTTCATTTTGAATCCTCTATTTTGTGCTACATTTATAATGTGTTTTCCATCTTCTGTAGTTTCACTTAGTACTCGTTTATATCTATCCCAATTTAAATTGTTTGTTCCCTTGGACATTCCTTTCGCAGAGTTTTTATTTATGGAATTAAATTTTTCTATGAAACAACACTTACTAGATAACGCTATCGCCCTATCTCCGTAAATTCCATTTTGAAAAGTCCGGGCTCTCTTTCGCTCCATTTATCCCAAGCCAACCATTTCTTTTTTTCTTCTTCAAACTCGTCTAGTAAGTTAGGTCTAATCAATTCCTCTATTCTTTTTCCACTAACTCCTATATACATATTATCCGTGTCCATCTGTATTAATTCAAAGTCTTCTCTTTTTACGTATTTGTCTAGAAATTCGTAGTAAAATTCCAACATTCTTAATTTAGCTAGTTGATAAACCGCTATTCCACAATGGAATGGTCTCTATACCGCACACCTAGGTTTTCTTGAAGATATTTCGTATAGACAAGACATGTTTCTAGAAAAGGGCCCTGTATAAGAGTCTAGAATCATTTTTTAGTAAAAGTTGGCAACCTGACTTTTTAACATAATTAAGGTATGCTGAATTCGACTAGCCCGGTTGCCAAGCTGAATTTTGAGGTCTTGACCATCTAATTAGCATAAACAAAATGGCTGCCAAATCGACAATTTTCGGCACTGTCTTGGGACAAGCACTACTAGTTGCCGAGTGCATTTTTTCATCACCATAATTTCTTTGTATTTTTCTGTTAGAACATGTCATCGAGTATCAAAATCTCCTGGGTGTGCATTGCTAATGGGCTTGCTTTTATGAAAATCCAAGATGGCCGCCAAAAATATGAAAAATACTATAAACTCACTTGAACAGACATTTTGGTTGTACTTTTGATGGCATGTCCGCATGCTGTCTGTTTTAATGAGCATGATAAGTATATTTCTCTATTTGTTAACAGTATAAACGAAATTCAAATTGCGAAAAAGTCCAACATGGCCGCCAAAATATTGAAATTACTACAATGTTTAAATTGCACTTGAATATACATATGAGACGCGCCGCGACATAACGTACCTTCGGGTATCTGGAATTTTCGCCGTAAAAGGTTGTGAAAATTGAACATTATTCCTGCAAATGACTTCAGAATTTGACGCAAATTTCAGAGCAAATGCGGAATTAAATTCAGCATTTGCTCTGCAATTTTCGTCAAATTCGTACAAAAATTACGTTCAATTTTCCAAACCATTTACGGCGAAAATTCCAAATACCCGAAGGTACGTTATGTCGCGGCGCGTCTCATATTTGTTTATGATTGTAATTTTGAGGGGATGTGCACACATTTTCTGTAGCAACTTTATGCTCAATCATGAAATACAGCGCCTGGATATAATCAACATCGTATATATAACGACAACAACAATAGCAACAACAACAAAATAGATGTCACTGACTCAACATCTGCAGTCATTTATTACTAAAATTCCATTAGTGTTCAAATCTCAACAACGCTATCATTTTTTTCGGTTGTAGTAAAGTTTATCGCATTGGCCCTCAGAATGCATCATCGCTATCATTTATACGTATGCTACTATACTATGTGTATTATCGAATTTTGAAAAGATCACACTTGTTGTGCCTTACCGAAACACGATATTTTATTACATACTAAATACATACCGGCGTTGTTCTAGTTACATACGCTTATAAAAGGGATTGTTTGTGGGCTACAATGGATCCCATGATTAGCTTGAAGAGGCCGTCACCTGTAGACTACAGCCAGTGCATTTTCTGCCAAGCGCATAAACCCAAAACAAACCTGAGTGAAGCAACTGAACATGGACTGACAACAGTCAGGCATGCAGCATGTAGCAGAAAGAAACTAAGGGACTCCAAACATATAGACGTAATTGATCGGATTGAGACTGCATTAGGTTCTGCCACACCCGTATCTCTTGTGTGGCACAAACTGTGCTATGCCGGCTTCACACACAAGGGTAAAATAGAACGTCTTCGAAAGACACAGACTGATGTTTCAACAGAGGGAGAATGTTGCAGCACAAGTGTTCCAGGTGGTACATGTGAGAGGCGTTCATTACGAAAAGGTGTGCAGCGAGTCAACTGGAGCCTTTGCATATTCTGTCAAACAACTACAAGTAAGAAGTCACGACTGATCTCGGTCATGACTACGCAAATGAGTGACCAAATAATTCAAGCATCACATCTTGACTACGAAGTTGGCCTTCGATTGGCAGGAGTTATTGACTTAATTGCAGCTGAGGCCAAATACCATCTGAATTGTCTCAGCGCATTCAACAGGTCTACATCCAAACAAAGCTGGAATCATCAAATACAGACCTTGCTATGATATGGCTTTGCCAGGAGCTCCGCCAATCAGCTGACAAAGGACACGTGATTCTTCTCGATGATGTATGGGAAAGGTATAAGGAGCTTGCTGAAGAATCGTCAACCACGATTCAGCAGTCCTATCAAAGCAGAAGAGGGACATTCAATGAAAATTTGCAGTCACAGCTTGGGGATATTTTCAATTTCTTTCAACCTCTTGACAGGTGTATATCGGAACGAAAAACAGTACTGATTCCCACTGAGTACCAGCCAACATCAGTTTTGAAGATGGAAGTAGACACAGGAGAGCGAGAAGTTAGTTTTTCCTAAATATGAGCCACAGGATGACACTTTCCTATCACTTGTTCATGTAGCTCTGAAGATCCGTGGAGACATGATGGAAACGCCAGGACACAAAGGGTTCTCTGTCAGTGAAGAAGATGCTATAGCATGCGTTCCAGATGTTTATATATGCTACTGAGACTGATCGTCGGTGGCCAAGCATCCCTTGACGATGATAGCAGTGGGAACAATGAAGAAACATGTTCAGAGCAGAGTTCTGAGTTTGGCACAAGATCTAGTTTACTGTGTCAGTGGTGGCAAGAAATGGACTCCAAAACATGTTGGTCTCGCAAGTACTCTTCATCAAGCCACACGGTCAAAAGACCTGGTACGATTATTCAACAAGGCAGGGCATTGTTTGAGTTATGAGCAGGTGTTGCAAGTTGACACTTCATTGGCTGAGAGTACTCTCAAATCATTGGAACAAGCAACTGGTGCTGTCATTCCACCAAACATTGTGGCAAATAAATTCATCCATTACACATGTGATAACATTGACATCCTTGATGAAACACTCGATGGAAAGAATACTTTCCATGCAACTCAAATGGCAGCATGGCAGCGAGGCCAAACAACTGACGTCCCTCTGAAAAATCTCGAGCTGTCGACAAGACATACTTTGATTGTGCCAAATGCCCTTGAGAAGCTGCATCCTGTCAGTATAAAGCATGGAACACAAATGCAAGCACATTCACAGCACCAGTCGACGAATCATACTTCAGCAAATCTGAGGAGGACAATGAGTGTGCAAGAAAAGCAAAAGCAACAGAACTAGCTTTCTTCATGCGTCGTCAAAATTCAGAAATAAAAGCTTCTTGGACAGTATTCAACCAGTCATTGTCATCAGAGGAACCAGACCAGACAGCTGTAGGATATCTGCCTATAATCCTTGCCCGCTCACGAAATGGATACTTTGAATACCGCCGTGAAGAGATGCATGGCAATAACTTCACATTTTGGACAGGAACATACAGTCTACAGTCGACCAAGCGCTGTACTGTAGACTTATGGAGCTGAAGTGGTCTGTTCCGAATACCAGGATACGTTAATACCTCGCCTTGGTGGTCTCCATGTGTCGATGAACTTCCTCAAAGCGATAGGAGATCATATGAATGGTTCCGGACTAGCTGAGGTGTGGGTGGAGAGTGGACTCCTCGGACAAGGCACTGTAGAACGTGTTTTTGACAGGAAAGGCATATAACAAAGCTTTGAGAGCACATAAACTGACTTTGCAAGCTCTGTGGCGTCTCCTGATGCCAAGCTTTCTCTCATCTGTTGCAAATGCGGACGAGGACTGTCATGTTTGCATTGGCAGGATGGCTGCTGATGACGACCAACATACTATTCCTGAACTGATAACATTTCTGGATCAGGAAAAGTTCAGGACGTTACTGGATGAATTTGTTGAGCATAGATCTGATGATGTGAACTTCAGCTTCTGGTGGCAATATATGGACATGGTCGCAATACTGCTACAATACACTCGAGGTCAACGTGATGGCATCTGGAATCTCCATCTTTACTCGTGACACAACCTCATACATCGCGAATCACACCAAACAATCATCATGGAAAGTCTTCGAAGTGCACCATAAGTTGCTGAAGAACTTGGGCATTGGTGCACTCACAGAGGAAACCATAAAATCTTCAGAAGCATTTGTCTGCCGAATATATAATGTCCAGAGAACGGACTCTGTTGATGCAGCACGGCACATATTGTTTTCCAAGATGGGCAGACCAGAGGCCATGGCCCCAACAAGTGATGTGCTACGTTTCATTTGATGAGAGTTCACTATCAAGCGATGATATGGAGAAATGCACATTGCCCACATCTGAGCTCCCTTCACCGTCTGAATGGGATGGAGACTCGGGGAATCCGGACTGCAGCAATACTGATGTCATTGAGTCCCATTCCAGACAGTTGTCTCGAGATGGTAGCATGTGCATGCCAGACACAGTGCAAAACACAACGCTGCAAATGCCGGAAATCAGGATTACAATGCACGTCAATGTGTGTATGCCAGCAACAAATTAACGATCAGAGGCATTGCATGAATACTATGTGATTTGTCTAACAACTGTACATGCTGACTGGAATTTGTAGCAGCAATATATAACGTTGTATAGTGATACCAAATCATAGTATACGTGACACTTTGGCGAAAGTTTTTTCTTGAATGAAAATGACTATTTATCATAGTTAAAATAATATCAGCCCACAGACCAACGTGAACATATAACTTAAACTTACTTGGGACTTAAATATACTTATCGTGCATATTAACATGGACACCATGTGTATATATCATCAACATTACACTAATATGGCTGGTCATGTGCAATTTATTGTACTGTCATATATTTTAGGCGGCCATCTTGTATTTTTGTTGCATCTCAGATTTCATATTTACTATTACAATTACAGAAATATATTGTTGTTGCTTATTACCACAGAAATGTGTGCACATCCCCTCAATTACAATCATAAAGAAATATGTATATGCAAAACACTTTATAGGTATGTTTACTTTTTTGGCGGCCATTTTGGATTTTTTCGCAACTTCAATTTCATTTATACTATTTCAATTGCAGACATATATTTATGATGCTTATTACAAATGTAGCACAACAAACGTGTGCAAATAATACATGTACCCTCAAAATCGTCATCAAATGTAGGTTTGTGTGCAAATAATAGTGTGTTCATGTTTCTGGCGGCCATCTTGGATTTGAAAAAGAATGCTAAGCTATGAAGACACACCACACATGGTGGATTTTGATACTAGACGACATGTTCTAGCAAATAATGCCAAGAAAGTATTGTAACCGAAAAAACCATGAACTAATCGTAGTGCCTGTCACAAGAAAGTGCCGAAAATTTTCAATTTGGCAGCCATTTTGTTTATGCTAATTAGATAGTCAAAAACTCAAAATTCAGCTTGGCAACCGGGCTAGTTGAATTCAGCATACCTTAATTATGTTAAAAAGTCAGGTTGCCAACTTTTACTAAAAAATGCTTCTAGGATTCACATTTCATAGAAATACGTCTAGTCTAGTACGCTTCTCCTATCTCTTCCAAATCGTCATAGATCTGTATATTAGGGGAATCTTGTTATTTGATGCGTGTTATTGATTGCTATATGTGTATACATTGTCCCAATAGTGAACCCGTTCACTCTAAGTAACTGGAGTGGACTGTTCCATGTTTATTCAGACTATTTTATCAATCAGAAAGGGGATATTTTGTAAAGACAAATATCGGAAAATTTCCATAAACGGTGCAGATCCTGATGAGACGGCTCGTTACGAGCCGGCTCCTGGATCTACACTGTTTGCAGACATTACAACAGAGGTCTGTACTATGTAGTGTAAAAAAGGATAACCTTTGTTACGAGCCGGCTCATCTGGATCTACACTGTTTGCAAATATCCGGATATATAGATGTGTGTTGTATTTAAAGTGCTAATGGCAGCGTTTCATTTTCTCTTATTTATTATTCTCCTCTGTAACGGTCTATACGACCATAGGATAGCTCTTTATACCCGCCCGGCATACGAAGTATGTCGAGGGGTATATAGTTTTCGTAATTTCATCTGTCCTTCCGTCCATCCACATGTTAAAGTTTTCAGGTACCCATTATCTATGCAACGGTAAGTCGGATTGACTTCAATCTTCATATACTTCCTTATCATCATCCATATGTTCATTCCCTACCACAGTCATGCGGCCTTCATGTCCAAGGCCGAGGTCAAATTACTTAGAAATTTGAGCCTCTGCTCACTTTCTCTGGTTAAAAATATGTTTCTACATGTAGAACCCGGTATGTGTTATGTTTTGCGTTTTGGTGCATTTTATAATTTTTGTCTCTCCCGCGAAAGCGGAAAGCGAGACATAGGTTTTGCTTTTCCGGCGGCGCCAGTGTCGGCGTCATCATTCAATGTTAAGTTTTCGTGTTACGGTCATTACTTCAACACCTTATCAGCTACATTCATCAAACGTTATACATACCTTTAATATGATATGTAGATTAATATACGACTATTAATTTGTTTTTATCGGGCCCCAGGGTCAAGGTCAAGGTGGAACAAGACGGAACAAGGCGAGACATTTGATTCCGCGGAATTCTTGTATACATATCTGCATCGTATTATTTCTCTATGATAATGGGTGTATAGATGTACTGAATAAAAAAACAGAAACATACCTATATTTGCCGATACATTCGGCACTCTTTGCCTGAAATTCTCTTTTAAATCAAACTTCTGATAAATATGTAGTAGTGGGTGGCAGGTGCGAGCATGCGATGGGTAAATTAGCGATCGTAATTCATCCGGTTTTACGAGCAACCCCCTTTTGCCATGGTGGGTGACCTGTGGCTGTGAGTGGAGAAAAGGGGCTTATGTGTTTGCGACCAGTGTACATCCAGATCAGACTGCATTCGCACAGTCTGATCAGGATCTGCACTGTTCACCATTCACATTCTAACAAGCAATATAGATCATCATCAGGCCATAGCAGTGTGCTATTTGATCAGGAGCTATACTGGTCACAAATCACAAAGCCCCATTTCTCCAGTCACAGCCACATTTTTAACTTACTTCTGAACAAAAAGTCATTGTTTGAGAGGAGTCGCATTGGGGACAATTCTCGTGGACTGTCAAAATGTGATTTAATAAAAAAAAAAAAAAAAAGATAAAATTATCATTCAGCATTTCAAAGGTTACATGTAAAGCAAACTGGATCGGATTTTTCATGCTTGTTTGGTCTTTCGGATCAGACTTGACACTGAGATGGCTATTGCTGGGACGTTAAACACATTCACTTTTGTTTACATTCTTGTGATATTACCAACTACAAATCCAAATTTGCATTCTTAGTGTTATGCATATTACCAGAGCTGCAGATAAGTTTTGTATCTAAAGAGTAATATACCCCCAGATTTCAAATTCAATGCGTATTTTACTTTTACAAATGTATCATTGATTTTCTTTATTATTAAATAGGGAACAAATGATAACAAATACAAATTCACTGTTTGCTTTTTACAGCTCAACTAAGTAAATTTTCAACATTATGACAGTATTTTCACTGCTCACTTTGAAAATCAATGCGTCTTGTCACATTGCTGAGTATTTTGTACTCCCACTTTCGATAATCAATGCGTATTCTGCTAAAATATGTGGGTAAAATATGCCAAGACGCACCTTATCTGGAGCTCTATAGTTACCATATTATATACATGTATGTAACTGTTTTCCATGCTAGAATTATCTTTAGATATCTGTCGTGCGACAAAACTGAATCGATAATTTGACTGACTAATGGCTGCACAATCGATCACCCAATCCATTTGTCATTACAGTCAAACCTGTGGTAAAAGCCACCTCCAATTAGCAATTACCTGTCTATAGCAGCCACGCTTTTGTTTTCGCAAGTATTCAATTAATACACAAATGAACCTGTGAACAAAGACCACCTGTGAACAAAGGCCAGATTTTTCACTTCCCATGACTGAACTTTATTCACAGGTTGGACTGAATTATAACGCTACAAGAGCATGTTTATGACGGACTACGATCGCCAATATTGCAAAATTGTTTAATATTGGCCAGGCTCTACGATTATGAGGGGTGATAAAAAAGTTGGGAGGTCTCCCATTATTGAATCTGGGGTCTTTCAAATACTACCCGTAGTACCAAGGTTAGGTGTATAAATCATGCGCGTCTCTCGCAAATCTCATCTCATTTTGAAACTCATTATCTTCTTTATATTTTCATCTAAATTGCTTGGCCCTAAATGATACTGTTTTGTATTTGTGGGCCGTTAAGCATCATTCCATTCCATTCTTTATATTCCATTTTGCAATATGATCAGTATGGCATAATATGTATTTGTGATCTATAGATGTTTACTACCAGGCTGCTAAAACGTGCTTGGGGACCTGGAGGTACACTGACCAGAAATGCCATAAGCCCCATTCCTGAAATGTGGCTGTGACTGGATAAATGGGGCTTATGGACCTTGTGACCAGTGTAGATCCAGATCAGCCTGTGCGTCCGCAGTCTGATCAGGATCTGCACTGTTTGCCATTCCATCGATGAAGCACCCGTCGTGCTTCTAACAAGAAATACAGCTCATTATCAGGCTACAGGAGTGTGCTATTTGATCAGGAGCGACACTGGTCAGACATCCACATTTCTCCAGTCACGACCACATACAAGTTCTTTGTCAATCTATTGATACATGTCCCCACCGGTGACGTCCATCTGCATAGATGGATTGTGCTTTGCATCTGTTTACAATCTGTGTATAATATCCCCGGCATATAAAGTATATCCAAGGGGTATGTAGTTTTCGTATTTCCGTCCGTCCGTCCGTAAGATTTGCGTTAAAATATTACGGTATATCCGTTATCTCTGCAACCATAAGTCGGGATTGACTTGAAAACTTCACATCCTTGTTTATCATCATCCATATTATCATTCTATAGTCCCTCCTATGCAGCTTTCATGCTCAGGATCAAGGGCAAATGACTTAGAAAAGTATTTGGCAGTTGGACCAGCAGTGGCCGGGGGTATCCGTGAGCCTCTGCTCACTTACTCTAGTTTATATATAGCGGGCGAAGGGTTAACTCCCTTAGAATATGGGACACGAAAATTGTTGTCTGCTCTTTTTTCGAATTTTGTCATTTTTCTCAATAAAAACATTGTTTGGCAGCACCTTAGAATCATTTCCATTGGAAATGATTCTAAAGTGCTGACAAACCATGTTTTGATGATGAAAATGGAAAATAAAAAATAATCAGCAAACAAAAAATTTCGAGTCCCACATTCTAAGGGTTAACCCTTCGCCTGCTCACTTACTCTAGTTACAGTCTATGTTCATTTATTTTGTTTTACATCTATAGGTTATTGCAACAATGTACATCTATAGGTTATTGCAACAATTTACATATATAGGTTATTGAAACAATGTATATCTATAGGTTATTGAAACAATGTACATCTATAGGTTATTGAAACAATGTACATCTATAGGTTATTGAAACAATGTACATCTATAGGTTGTTGAAACAATGTACATCTATAGGTTATTGAAACAATGTACATCTATAGGTTGTTGAAACAATGTACATCTAGGGTGTTGAAACAATGTACATCTATAGGTTGTTGAAACAATGTACATCTATAGGTTATTGAAACAATGTACATCTATAGGTTGTTGAAACAATGTACATCTATAGGTTATTGCAACAATGCACATCTATAGGTTATTGAAACAATGTACATCTATAGGTTATTGAAACAATGTACATCTGTAGGTTATTGAAACAATGTACATACATAGGTTATTGAAACAATGTACATATATAGGTTATTGCAACAATGTACATCTATAGGTTATTGAAACAATGTACATCTATAGGTTATTGAAACAATGTACATCTATAGGTTATTGAGCCCCGTGCAGGCACGGGGCGGGATCAACTGATCCTGAGAATAGTGCTGCAGTAGCCATTGCTTGTCGTAAAAGGCGACTAAACTGGCTTAACGATTGGGTTCATACTTTCCGGAACCCACTA